>CM046370.1:985064-1151583 GCA_025413025.1 Ficus hispida
AACTTTTTGGTTGAAGATTTTGAATTTATGATGCTACATTAATAACATCATGATTTTGATTTTATTGTCAACTGAATTTCGTGTTTTTAGCGTTTTCTCGTTGAAGAAACTGGAAAATAATTACTTATTGAATTAGTGGGCCAAGGTTAACATAGTATAATATGATCCTACGTAGCGATATATTGTTCGGTTTTGTGTTCTAGTGAATAATTCGATGTCAAATTTTCAGTAAAGTTTCAAGCTTTGGAGCTTGGGGTGGTTGTTATTATTAAGTGAAATGAGTTTTACAAACTAATCTATAAGCAGCTAAATCTTAAATTTTCACATATTTACTATATTTGTTGCTAAGTTTTGGCATTGGCACCGAGCATAAACATGCTCAATTTCGTTGGAGAATGATTTGCTTATGCGAATGTTAAATTTTGACATTGGCCTAAGAACTTAGTATTGTATTAGAGATTTTCTAATTGGTATGGAAAAGGCATTGTACTCCAGTTTTCTCTTGAGAATTGCGTCTCTGAAATTTGGAATCGTGTTAGCCGCAACAGCTAAGCTAAATATGGAATTTTTATTTGTTTACTTGCCCAGTGCTTAAGGTTGATCAGAACTGAGAATCCGTCTCTTTTGGATTTGTTATGTATTTGCAGGTTATTCAAGGGGATGTGTTGAAAACCGACCTTCCCTATTTTGATATATGCGTGGCAAACATTCCTTATCAAATCTCGTCGCCACTTACCTTCAAGTTGTTAAACCACCAGCCTTCATTCAGGTGTGCGATCATCATGTTCCAGAGGGAATTTGCTATGAGACTGGTCGCCCAGCCCGGTGACAAGCTATACTGCCGTCTCACCGTGAACACCCAACTGCTTGCCCGAGTTTCACATCTCCTAAAAGTTGGGAAGAACAACTTTCGCCCTCCCCCTAAGGTGGATTCCTCTGTTGTACGAATTGAACCGAGGAAACCCCGGATTGAGGTGAAGCAAAAGGAGTGGGATGGATTTCTCCGGATATGTTTCAACCGCAAGAACAAGACGCTCGGTTCAATCTTTAGGCAGAAGAGTGTCATTACTTTGCTGGAGAAGAACTACAAGACAGTACAGGCACTGAAGCTCTCAGGACAAGGTTTGATGGAAGACAATGATAATAAGATGGACTTTTTGAGACCCGGGGACAACAACGAAGACCTAAATATGGAAGTGGAGGATGATGATGATGGAGCAGATGAAGAAATGCAAGTAGAGGATGGTGACGTAGAAGGGGAGCCATCTGAATTCAAAGACAAGGTTTTGGGGGTGTTGAAGGAGGGCGATTTTGAAGACAAGAGATCATCCAAGCTCACACTACAAGAATTCTTGTACCTGCTCTCTTTGTTCAACAAGGCTGGCATACACTTCTCCTGATTTTGCATTTTACACCCAGTTTTGTTAGCTTCGAAGTTTAGTGTTTTTTGTAGTCCTTTTTTTCTCTTTTTTTTTTTTTTTTCAATTTATTTGTCATGACAATTTTGTAAAAGTTATTATTATTGAGTGCGTTTGAAATGATACGTCATAACAATCTTGTAAAAGTCTGCTATTTATTTCTTCCCAAACTTGTTGGGGGATTACTTTATAATAATTGCACACATTAACTGAACAGTAATTTCACACGTGAACAGTAATTCCATACCTAATTGTACCACAAAAAAAAAAATTGAAAACAACACAAAATGAATGCACAAGCATTTATCTTACTCCACCAAAATCCAAGTGACCAAAAATCTTGTTTGAAACAAGTTCTGTTAAAACAAGAGAGAATTCTGTAAGCAATTTTAGCGAGCCTAAACCCAATCATACAAAGGACGACTCAGTTAATTTTGGTCTTCTTGGACTTGGTTTGAGGCTTCTCAGGGATTTCATCCTCGTCCTCTGAGGAGGAGATTTCGTCAAGTGGTTCATCAGGGACATCATTGGGAACATTGTGTTTGGTGATGTATTCCTTCAACATCCCCATGCTTTCCTCTTTCAAAGAAGCCAGCTGCTCCGAAATCGAAAGGCTTCCTTTGTTTGCAGTTAGAGAGTATGTTTCTGTCCCCAGTGAAAATGTGAATTTAACCAGGGGATTAGGAGAAACTGCATCTTGCACTTGAGCCTCCATAACGCTGCACCATAATCATATCCAGCTCTTAGATTTTTAGTTAATAGCGGAAATCGAATCTAACCCAATTAGCTTAACCTCGTGTTTCCTACCCTAATTAGATATGAAACACTACTAGACAGTTTTATTCATCCTGATATATCAAATCAACAAAACAATAGGAGCTTTCTATATTAGGTTATCTCTGCCGTTAGGGTATACTTCTGAGCCTCACATCTTAACCAAAATCGTATAAACTATATATAAATATAAAAGAAGAAAAAGGCGTGCAAAATTGACAGAATCTACAATTCAAAACAAAGCTCTAGTGGTAGCTCTCTTTTTCAAAAAAAAAAAAAATATATATATATATATATATATATCCTACTGTAAAATTCTCAAAGAAAATAGAGTGAGTTTATTCTTCAACTGTGATTCTGAGTAAATTTTACTTATCAAAAGACAGCTTGAGTGATAACCATATACACGAAGTTTCTAATCCCCTAGCTTTCTCTAAACAAAAATCTTTATAGTGTTACAAATCCATGCGCTTAAAAAGTGTTTGAAAAGCATCTTCTATTGTGCACAACTGGAATAAACAGCAATCCACCAGATTATAGACAGTCTTGAGCTAAAAACCGTTCTCATAGGACTACTGGTTTATCTTTCTCTTGGTTGTCGACCCTTTAAACATCGTCCCAAAAAAAAAAAAAAAACATTCTAATTCTTTAATTTCTCCAAAAAGACAAAGACCCATGTTAAGAGAATCCTTCAAAACATCAAATGATGGAAAATACAGACACCAGTTTGTTTGGTTGATTTTACACTCCCTTAAATGGTGGAGGAGATTAATATGACAACAGCGAGAAAGGGAAAAACAAAAAACAGAGCTTTTGTACAGTTATTTAGTTTAGTTGGTCTAAATTTTTCGTGTCCAGAAACCAGGAAAAGCAGATATTAGAGAAGAGAAACTGACCGATTGAGAAGGGGAAAGCAAGATTTCGTGTTTGTGCTAGGTTTAACTTGCCGCTTTTCCGGCGCAGGCAAGTCTTTGCTCCAAGGGATGAAAATGTCTGGACATATCATATGGCTATCCACTTTGACTCTTTCGTGTCTAACCAATCACGAAAAACGACGTGTCGTTTTATTGTCATGATCCTACTACTACCGTTTTAATTCCTACACGGTTGTCGACTGAAAGACGACACGTTTCAGTATATAAACGACAAATAGCTTCGTAGTGAGGGCAAATGAATGTCACACGCTGAAATGGCTGCAAGCCTGCAATGTGCAATCTTGATGTATTCCCTTTTTTTTTTTTTTTTTTTTTTAATCTTTAGGAGTCAGAGACGGCCAACATTGTTACATGTGTACTAGCAGCAGAAATTTTCAACATTAGACGGCTAGTCGTTCATTTCCCTTGTGGTGGTATTTTTCCAATCAAAACAAATATGTATCAACATGCTTTTCAAAGGGAACCCTTTTTTTTTTTTTTTTAACACCTCTGTAGTTCACCATCGAGAACACATGAAACTCTCTCTATGTACATGTTTCGATCCCGTAAAATAGCATCTACCAGAAAAAAATGCAATGACATTAACATGGAACAACGTACATACTTTGCATTTTGTTTTCCTTTGAACCTCTTTTCTAGCTAAACAATAAATTAAAAATAAAAAAACTTATACACTAAACGTTCAGCTTTTACTAGCGCTTATCAGAAATTTCTTTGATGGCTTCCAATAGTAGCTCTGGTATTAAGGGTTTGCTCAAGTAAGCGTCCATTCCAGCCTCGATCGTCTTGTTCGCTTCCTCTGAATCTATTGAATGTGCACTTAATCCGATGATCGGTATATGAACACCGTATGATTTCTCCGCCTTCCTTATCTCGCTAGTTGTTTGGTACCCACTCATTATGGACATCTGCAGAAACCCATATGCATACATGTAAGTTCACTTCTATTCAATCAAAATAGAATAATAATGTTTGCAGGCTCCATTTTCTATGCCAAGAGTTCAAATAGGATTTTGTTAATAAAGCTTTTTGCCCTTTTTTTTTTTTTTAAAGTAAATATAGTTGTTGTCACTTGTCCTGAGCATCATTAATTAGTATGTTTTAATTTGATAAGTTAGAGATTGACATATAAGACTGTGTGAGATGTCACTGTCAAAATTAATAGGTCTCAGAATTGACAAGTGAATTTGTAATTAGTTGAAAAAGTATGATAATAATATAATACATGGCATATGTAGTTGTTAATTACCTCACAATCCATCAATATATAGTCGTAAGGAAGACTCCTTGTGACTTCCTCTTCCTCTTCCTCTTTCTCTTCCCTTAGATCGGTTAGTCCATTGCAAACAAGTCCCACAGCATCTTTCCCATTGGTACAAACATCAACACTTGCACCGAGGATTGAGATTTGCTTCATGGCCAGCGTCCTTTGTACTAGATTGTCGTCAACAACCAAAATTTTCTTCCCACTAAAAAATTTCTGACCACTCGATTCACTGTGTTGTCGTTGCAGCACTATTGCAACCTCATGTTGAAGTTGGTGGTAATTGTGAGGATGAATGGGAGACTTGCTTTTGATATAACCAGACGAGAAGCGATAGCAACTAGTGGGAGACCGGATCCTCTTCTTCCAAGGACTTTCACCACTTGAACTGCTACTAATTACTTCTTGAATTTCGGATTCGACCTTGGTCATTATTTGTTGATCAATATTTCTTGAAGAACCAGGAGATTTTGAAAATTTCCCAATTTGAGTAGTTGAAGGACTACCTTTTCTCTTTGGTGATGGATCCAAGCCATGAGCGATAATACGCAAAGGATCAATTTGGTTTTCTTTGTTTTCACAAACGGAGAGAATGACATTCAATCTAAAACAACTTCCCCTTTCACCGATGTCCTTGTCCACGACCTCAATTTCTCCATGCATCAAGCGTACCTGCAGGTTGTCAAATTCATCACTAATGTGATTTTTTCTTCTGATATATTTTGAAAAAATAAAAAATAAAATTACAAAATCCTTTTGTTTAAGTAAAATACCATTAAGTAATCACTTTGAGTTGGGAATTCCTTAAAAATTTAGATATCAAATAAGAGTAAAAATCAGAAATTTTGTCAAAGAACACATTTAGTCAACCAAAAGATGAAAAGGGGAAGAATTTTAAAGAGATTAATGACAACATGAATGAATATTTCTATAATTCATAAGATCATGCAAGATTGAATATCATGTTGTACTTACCAGAGACTGAACTATACCAAGTCCCAAGCCAGTGCCTCCTTGTTCCAAGGTCGTTTCTTTGACTTGGACATAGTTTTCAAAAATGTCCTTTCGTTTTTCTTTTGGGATTCCTTTTCCTGTATCATTCACTTCAAACACAAATTCCACAGAATCTGGGTCATTCTTGACGACCGCATTCTGTGCTTCTAGTTTTTCTTCCTCATATGTGCTCTTTTCCTTGTGAAACATGCGCGATAGATGTCGCGTCAAAGTACGACTCTTATTTGAAGCAATCACTGAATTCTCCACATCCAAGCTTGGTTTTCTGGCCCAAGCTTTAAGAATCACACGTCCTTCCGATGTAAACTTAACCGCGTTGCTTAGCAAATTGCAGAATATCTGTTTAAGCTTTCCTCTATCGCCTTTCACGTGCGAAAACTCTATGATAGAGTCCTCATCACAAAGATTCAAAACCACGTCTACGCCTTTTTCTGCACCCACGGGACGATAGAGATCAACTACATCTTGAAGAAGTTGAACCATGTTAAACTCCTCCCCTTTGAGTTGCATCTTACCCTCTTCAATTTTGCTTGTGTCGAGAATGGAGTTCAATATACCTAGTTAAATAAGTTTAAAAAAAAAAAAGAGTGCTATAAATTGTGTTGTCAATAAGAATTGTCGACTTCCATTTATGTTTTCAATTAGAGTTAGCGGTTTTACCTAAAAGGTCCTCGGTACACGCTTCCATTTGTCTTAAATTTGTTCTTAGACTGGAATCGTAGCCAACTTCATTGTATGAAAGCCTTATCCAACCAATGAGGCCAGCCAAAGAAGCACGAATGTCATGGCTGGCGCTCGCAAAGGCTCGGGTTTTGTTCATGCTCTTTCTCTCGGCTTGCTGCGTCGCCTCCATTTGTTTCATGAGCTGAGCTCGCAAATACATCTCTATTAGGGTATCCATAGCGATTTCATAAACGACACTGAAACTGGAGAGAACGACGATGATGGTTATGAATATGATGAGGATGAGTGCCATTCTGCTACTCTTGTGCACAATGTAGAGTAGTCCATTCAACTCAATTTTTTTGTCTTTTCCAAAATTTTTATCTTTCTGAAATTCAAAATTACATTCAAACTAAAACTCAATCAAATATACACAAAAAGCTATTGTTAGTGAGTACAAATTAACCTAGTAACAGTTTATCAGAAAAATAAAATTAAAAATTAACCTATAGTAACACATCCATGTTAGATATATTAAAAACAACCGTCATGTTTTGGGAAAAAAAAATGAGAACACTATATATTTGAATATATATCATGATAATCATTACGTACTTAAGTGATTAATATCGGTGTGCAATAATTAATGCAAGACAAATTTGAATATTACTTAATTTCAAACGTTGATTAGGGAAAAAAATATATAGTTTATAGCTTTGAACCAAAAAAAAAAAAAATCATATTTCAGTGAGAGAAACACTGAAGAAAAAGTTTGAATTGAATGTTCAAGTCAATAAATCAAACGAGGGATTTAAGTTTTGAAACCAATCGAAACTACTTGGTTTGAGTTCGACAACCCCATAATCTCATTATTTATTTTTCAAATAATAAAGAAGTACCTTTTTTTTTTTTTTTTTTTTGCTGAACTAAGGAAAGAATTAGTACTCGCGATAAAGGATACTAATAATTAAACTGTACTGAAATGAAAATGTTCATTAGTACATAATTTCTTTGGGTTAGGTGGAAAATATATACCTCTAAATTTTCGTTATGGTCCATTAAATTACACATTTGTTTGTTTCAGTAATTTAATTCTAATTAATGTTAGAAATTTATGACTAAATAGCATTTTTTAATAAGTTTTTTAATAAATGACCGAAATTTTTAAAAATTAGTTAAAATGTCATTTTTCTAAATTGATTAATCAATTTTCTTAAATGATCAATCAGTAATTGATCACGTAATAGTCAATCAGTGATTGATCAATAAATTTTATAGTCAATCACTGATTGATCATTAGTTAATAACTTATTAACCAAATTTGAAAAATGATAAACGGTCATTTTTTAAATTAAAAAAATTGGATCATCTATTAGATTAAGTGATTAAAAAAAGCTACGTAACCTAATTTTTCTTAATGATATATATATATATATATATATATCGGTAGTAGTAGTAATAATAATAATAATAATAATAAAAAGAAATATAACGTACCGATTGCACTCCCATAACGTGAAGTGGAGAACAGGAAAACATATAACTGGTTCCATGAATTTTCAAAAGAGAAGCTCTACTCGAGGTGACAGCGTTAGGATTGCATGAAACACTTCCTATGCGACCAACTTCCTCACCGTTTGGTTTCATCAATTCAAAGGAAATCAATGACTCCGCCATAAGAACCATCCGAACATTTTCGAACCCCTCGACGAGTATTTTCCCGTCTTTTGTGGCTAAAGAAAAATACCCACCTTGGAGATCCATGCCACTTGCATAATATTCAACTAATTCTTTAACTATAAACCCTAAAGAGATTAGTCCCTTCCCATTGTTAAAACTGGCCGTGTTAATGAACAGAAAATCTTGTGCATTGTTCCATCCGGTTCCCAAAAAGTTGTATCCATTGGAACTATTCAAGGCTGGTTGAAACAAGCTTGGATCAACAGTGATCGACAAGTTGACCAATCGAACAGCATCTCCATACAATTTTCCCGTGTCACGGTCCGCCATTTGAGTGTACCAGGCATCAGGACTACTACTAGTGCTGGTCGAATTGTACTTGTCCAATGGATAGTAATCAGAGTACAATGCAACTGTGTGATTTCTGTCTCTGTAGTAGGAGAAAATTAGACCTTCCAATCCAATGTAGGAAATTTGTGTGTGGGGTTATCAATAATGCTTGAAACAAAAATGGGGCCACCTGAGAAAAATAAATAAAAACAAAAAACAAAACAAAAAAACCAAAAAAAAAAAAAAAAAAAAAAGTTGCCCAAGTTTTAGGAATTTTTTTCATTGTTTTTATGTTGAATAGTCCCCCCCCCCCCCCCCAAAAAAAAGGCCCAACAATGAAATGAATGTACAATTATTGTATTAATTTGAGGGATTGACGGTAATAGATAACTAACCTTATTCTCAATCTCGGAAAGAGATAGATTAGACGAATGTTAAGAGACAGCCTAGAACCCTAGCTAAATTAGTCGCCGAAGAACTTGTCAGATTAAGAATTTCTGTTGTCTTCTCAATTTCGGATTGCAAATGGGAGTGGGAATTGTTGGAACTAAAATTCACATAATTTTCAACATGTTTAACCAGGCCATACCAACATGGTATTTGTAACTCAATAAGTAGAAGAAGAACGATGGCCTGCGTTAAGAACAACAAATATTAAGAAAGCTCACAAAAAATTTATAGCTTGAAATTAAATTCAATTAAGAAAACGATTTTTTTTTTTTAAGTAAAGTTCGAAATTACCAGGAAGATGGTGAAGAAAAGGCGCCGCAGTACTCTCACTGAGCGAATTAGCCTCATTGGTTCTTCGATTTTATTTTTCCCTGTCCCTTGATAGTAACCAGATAGCTAGCTAATGGTGCATCCTAATAATTTTTGTGAAAAAGTAGCAGAAACTCAATTTAGTAATTGAGAATGTAATATTGATGGAGACTAGGATAATAAATATTTATAAAGGATTATTTAGATTGTTTTAGTTGATCTCATTCTAAGGTTGAGGTTTTTATTAATTAGGATTATTTAAAGATTGTACTTTCAATTCTAGCTCAATAATTATGGGGGGAGGAAAAAAAACCCTAATACGCTGAGATTGTTTGAACACCTTGATCATCAAAAAAAAAAAAAAAAAAAAACAAAAACACACACACACACACACGAACCTCTTTGCCTTGGGAAAAGGTAGAATTAAAGCTAAAGAAAAATAGACAGCTCAAAGATCGAAATAGAAATCATTAAACGAAAAAATAAAATTCATATTAATAATAGAAAGAATTCAAGGGATATACGCATGTGAGTTTCACTGTATTTGCATTATTAGATTTATTCTAGCATCTGTGTATCCTGGAATTAAATAACTTAAAAAAATATTTTAAAAAGAGCCAAAACTCCAAAAATTTGTGAAAACTGAGCTGCAAAATTGTGCAAAAGAGAGCTTGAGAAGGGATTCGCTCCAAATTCTCTTCTTTCTTTCATGCCGCAGAATTTTTTTATTTTATTTTTATTTTTTTAAATTAGGAGTAGTTCACAGAACTGATTGTGCGTCTAAGTGGAAAAAAAAAATAAAAAATCTTAAGATGACTTTTATTTGATTAATTTCTTGGAGTTATTTTTATCATTGAACTTTTTCTCTGCTGATAAAAGATACAAATCGCTAATAATAAATAATAAATAAATACGTGACAAAAATTGCAAGTAATAAAGATGCGCATGGAAAGGTAAAATTAGGAAAGTTGCACTTTCTTTTTAAGTTTTCCCATTGACTAAGAGTAAAATTTTATTTTCAAAGGCTTTCCAATTTGTTACAATGTGGTAACGAGGATTTTTTTTTTTTGAACGTAAAGATAAAATAATTCAAACTCTGCACCTTATGATGGATTTAGGTATGATTTTATCAATAGGTCATGCCTGCAACCACTGATAACGAGTATTTGAGATGTGAAAAATCCTCCAGACAAAAAAAGTAAATAAATAAGTATAACCATTTTCTTAGCTAATTACAGGGATATGACCGAAGCAAGTTATGCTATAGGGAGGTTAATTAGTTTAAAATTTTCTTGATTAGTGGCTGTAAACATTAATTGCTGATAGTGTAAATCTGACTTGCTATTAATTTCTGGGATTGTGATTCTGTCCACATTCCATCAAGAATTAATACACTAGTAAGCATTATAGAATAATGTAGGCAAGGACAAATATTAAAAAAAAAATTGAGAATTTTATTGCGGATCTTTTTTTTTTTCCTTGTGAAATCCTATATGAACATGATCATAAATTTTGAACTTAAGATCTAAAACTCTCAACCTCATTTCCAATCAGCTCAATTGAAGAGAGTGCCACTGAGATTTATAGGACACAAACTTATGACTAGAACAAAAATTGAACAAAAAAATCCCTACACGACTAGTTTTAACAAAAATTGACAACTTCTCCACAAGCAAATATTCTTCATGTTGGGAGTTGGAATCATGAAATTCCATTAGCAGTTCTTCATGTAGATCAGAGAACGAAACGGAGCGTGACAAAATACATGGAAATTGAGGACGAGGACAATGAAGACTACAACTAGGAGTAGAATTAAGCAAACCACACAAGGACACAGAGGTACAATTAGAAAGCCACTACACTTTCTCTGCACGTTTTCCTTTTTCGAATCGCCGGATGTTGGCGTTGCCATGTGAGATTAATGTGTTTGGGAGAACCAGAAATTTGAAGGGTTTTCTTAATAAAAAGTAAAAATAAAAAATATATATATATTAAAAAAAAAAAAAAGAAATTGATTGCCGTTATCAACTAAAAAAAAAAAAAAGAAAAGAAAAGTAATTTCCAAATATGGTTGGGGCAGAGAGGAAAAGGGAGAGATGTGTTAAGTAAGAACATAGAGGTGGCTGGTGACCTGGTTGGTGTAACCAACGGTAAGTATGATGGACTTGGTTTAACGGTTGCAAGTCACATTAGTTGTGCTTTTTCAGCCAAGACCACGGTCATACGACACCCTAACTTGGAAAGCTCTGTCGTTTGTTTTACTGGAGTGCATCATACGACAGGAAACATCCAATATTAGGTAAACATGAACCATAACCGACATGGCGTTTATGACATAAACGGCATGGAGTTTCAATAAACGACAGGAATTGTAACAAGATAAACTAAACGACAGCAGACCTTTGAAACAATAAACGAAATACAGTTAGGAAAACACTAGCCCTTTTAAAAGCTTAAAGACACTAAACCTCTAGCATTCAAACAAACGTCATGTCACTTTCAAAATATAAGATACAAAACAACTTACCACCACCCCACTGGGGCTAAAACGACAAGTCATTCCTTTTCCCTTCATGGATATAAATTCAGGAATCTCTAACTTGAAAGATCTGTCGCTTTTTATGTTACAAATAACAGGAAACTGTAAAAACAAGGTGAACGACAAAAACTGTTAACGACATGTCTTTTGTACTATGACAAGTAGAAAAACTGCCAAAATCAAATTACATATTATTCATACAGTTAACAACAAGCACAAACTTCTAGGATCGACTTGTTTGTCGTTTTTCAAACTTAAACACAGCACGACTTATGTCATTTATCAAGTAGAAAGACAAGTAACTCTAACGATTGTTGCGTTGGATTCACAATTAATCATATGGATCCTTAAAGGATCCTTAAATACGAATGGTTTAGGGTTCCACACCCACCCACCCACCCACCCACCCACCCACCCGAGCTAAAGACGACAACAGACTCATGTAAGAAAGGCATGTCGTTTCTACTACATAGACGACAACAAAATGAAAAAAAATGAACGACAAATCATTAACTTCATGTCAACGACGAGAAACTTTCGAAAAAGCTACATGTCGATAATTTGTATGATTCAATAACGAAAAAAACACAAGAACTCAGAGGAAAATGAATGACAGGTTTATCTCAATGAAGAACAATAAATGCGACATGAAACGACATAATTTTTTTAAGACGTAACGAATTACGAAAATTTCTATCAAGGAAACGACAGAAGAATGTTGCATCAAATACGAAATGTCGTTTTCAATCTCTTTTTTCAAAATAAATAATAAAAAAATACAAGAGATTAGAGAAGACAGGAGACCGTACGTCCGTGCGCCGGATTCCCCCAAATTCCCGCCAACAAAAATAATTTCCCGGGCACCTTTCTTGTTCTTTCCCGCCTCGCACCTCCCCCTTTATACTCTCTTCCCTCTCTCTCTCTCTCTCTCTCTCTCTCCTCACTTTTCACCTCTCTCTCTCTCCTCACTTTTTTTACCCCTCTCTCTCTTCTCTCTCATGTCTCTGATGAACACACACTGAGCATTTCAACAATCCATTTGCAGAGAAACAGCCACAATGGCACCTTCGCGTCGCCTCAGCAATGGCCGATCGCCTCTCGTCAACCAGCAGCGCCAAATCACCTCTTTCTTCTCCAAATCCTCTTCTTCTTCTTCTCCCATTACCCCCACACAAAACCCTACCAAGCTTACTTCTTCCGCTAACCCTAAACCCAAACCCAAACCCAGTCGCAGCCCTAGCCCTAGCCCTGGCACCCCTTCGCCTCTCCAATCCAAGCTCAAGAAGCCGCTTTTGGTGATCGGCGCGTCGCCATCTTCGCCTCTGTCTCCGGCGACGTCGGAGAAGTCCCGCGGTGTGGAGGTTGTCGGGAAGAGGATCAAGGTTTATTGGCCGTTGGATAAGAGCTGGTACGAAGGGTCCGTCAAATCGTTCGATCGGGATTCCGGTAAGCATTTGGTCGTGTACGACGACGGCGAGGAGGAGTCTATCGAGCTGGCCAAGGAGAAGATCGAGTGGATTGAGCAGAGCGTGAGGAAATTCAAGCGATTGAGGAAAGGTCCTTTGAGTGTTGAGAAGATGGTGATTGATGGCGATGACGGTGATGAAGCGGAGAATTTGGAGGATAGTGGTGATGATTCTAGTGATGAAGATTGGGGGAAGAGCGCTGAGAAAGAGGGAATTGAGGAGGAATGTGAAGAAAAGGAGGTTGTGGAATTGGAGGACGAGGATAAAGAGGATGAACCCGTGAGGTCGAGAGGAAAGCGCGGTGGTAAAGGCAAGACGAGGAAGCGCAAGATGGGACGAGAAGGGAATGTGGGATCTTCTAAGAAGAACAAGGGTGGTGAAGATGTCAATAATGGTGGTCTCACGGTTTCCCTTATGGAACCTACAAATAATAGTGCTGATAGTAAGTGATTCTTTTTTTTTTTTTTTTTTTTTTCAAGTTTTCCTTTTTAATAGAGAATCTGTAATGCTGTTTATGTTGTCCTTTTGTGTTTTCTTTTGGCAACGGAATCAGTGTATTTCTAAGGATATGCAATGTTTTTCCTTTCATTTTTCGACAATACAGAGTATGTAACTGAATTTGATGAAGTTGAGTAGAAACATGTTAGTGTTTGTGGCTTTGTGCTACCGGATAGGTACAACTTCTCACGAGCTTTTCTTATCTTGTCCATAACTAGATAGCTTTAAATTTGGATTTGTACCATGAATTTGAAAAAGCCATAAATGAAGTAATATCTGTCTTTTATGTTCCCATCGGAATTAAAGAGAACTGCTGCACAAAACTAATTTGGTTCTCGATCAAAAACAATAAGGCACTTTATTTACCAGTTATCTTACCTTCCATTTCTTGCTTGGAGCTTTGCTAACAGCTTTGTTGTGTCTGTATCAGGCTTGCTTTTATACATACAAACACTACTTTGATTTTAGTTTGGTTTTCCCTGGCCCGGAAATGTTCTGACTAAATATTTCAAGATCGCATGAAATTGAATTTGTTGTTCATATGTTACCTGGGTATTGAATCTGAGTTTCGAGTGCAGGTGGGAACGCCTCTAATGCTATTAATACTACTTTGTCTGGGGATGCCTCGGAAAGGTTTAGCATGCGTGAAGCTACGAAGTTACGCTTCCTTGGGGAGTGAGTTTATTTTCATCTCGTTTTCAGTCTCCTGTTATATGCTTGCATAATCTGGTGGTTATGGGGGAAGAGTTACCAGGGGGTCACTACTATGCATACTGGCAATACATGATGACTCTGTATACTCGATTTGTTTACTTAGATTTATTCTTTAAACTGCTGCGCGTGTGGAATTTTTCTCAAATATAAGTAACTTGTGCTTCATCTTTTACAAGACGAGAGGACCATTTGAATTAGTGTATCCAGAAGTTGCATTTACTGATGTCATTTACTGTTCTTTATACACTCAACTGCTTTATCTTGAAATAGGTCACGGAGAGATGCGAAGAGGAGACGCCCTGGAGATCCAGACTATGATCCAAGAACCCTGTACTTACCTCTGGATTTCGTAAAGAGTTTATCAGATGGACAAGTACTATTTTCAACCTGATCTTGTAAAATTTTGAAGCGTTTATTATGTTTATTTTCTGGCTATTCAACTGGTGACATATGATTATTCAGAGACAATGGTGGGAGTTCAAGTCAAAGCACATGGACAAAGTTCTATTTTTCAAGGTAGGCATCTGATGTGTGATTTTTATTGCTAGATAATATGGTAATTTTCATTATTATTATCAGTGAAGTGAACAGATTTATCTTATTTGCTTGCGCAGATGGGAAAATTCTATGAACTTTTTGAAATGGATGCACATATTGGGGCAAAAGAACTTGATTTGCAATATATGAAGGTAGGTACTTGTTTGAGTGCAGTAATCATTTTGTTGTTTCCTGATTTGCTGCTGAGTCCGGTATGTATTAGTTTACTAGGCTTAATTTCTCATTTGAGTTTGTGTTTGGTTGTCTGAATGAGGAGTACTTTTCTTATACTCGATAATTAAGAGTACGATCAGAAGCATTTTGTTCACAACTCTGATACATGTATGGGCACATTCTGGATCTGTTAATGGTTTCTTTTGTTTTCTACTTATAGGGAGAACAACCTCACTGTGGATTTCCAGAGAGGAACTTCTCAATGAATTTGGAGAAACTGGCTAGAAAGGTGGGTTCCAGATTTGTTGTTTGATACTTTAGATATTTTTCTCTGTGGTTTATGCACTTTGCATCTTCGGGAATTTTATTTTCTATTCTGTGCTAGAAATTTAATTCCAGCTATATTGACAGAGCAGGGTTATAGAGTTCTAGTAGTAGAGCAGACAGAAACACCTGAACAGTTGGAGCTTCGTCGCAAGGAGAAGGGTTCCAAAGATAAGGTTAGAGAAAGTTACCCTATCTTGTTTCACTTATCACATTATTGTCTTTTTCATCCTCTAACCTTTATTGCGGCACTTCTTTCTGGAGTTTCAACTTTCATATCCACCGAGATACTGTTTCAGTAAGTATATTAAGTTACTATTGTTTGCTCCTGTATTTGTAGGTTGTGAAGCGGGAAATATGTGCAGTTGTTACGAAAGGAACACTTACTGAGGGTGAGATGCTGTCTGCCAACCCTGATGCTTCCTATTTAATGGCAGTGACTGAGAACTGTCAAAATGCAGAGCGGATTTTTGGTGTGTGTGTGGTTGATGTTGCTACCAGTAGGGTCATTATTGGACAGGTCTGAATCCGCTCTGTGGAACTTTGAGTTCATCCAAATTACACACACACACAAATAAGTATATATACGTTGTAACTAAATACCATGTATAATTTCTGTTCAAAGCTCCATTTATTTCTCTTTGAATCACATATTATTGTGCTGATGTGTTATTCTAATTCAAAGTTGTTTCCTTCTTCCAGTTTGGCGATGATTCAGAGTGCAGTGCTTTATCTTGTCTCTTATCTGAGCTGAGGCCTGTTGAAATTGTAAAACCCACTAAAGAACTTAGTCTGGAAACTGAAAAAGTACTGCTGAGACAAACAAGATCTCCACTAGTGAATGAATTAGTTCCAGTATTGGAATTCTGGGACGCTGAGAAAACAGTTCGTGAAGTCAAAAGTATTTATGAACGTGCGTCTGATAAATCAGTTTCAAAGTCTTCAGGTGGAGAAAATGACCATGCAGTCAATTCTAGTACCCAAGATGATGAACTGGCTTTACTGCCAGATGTTTTAGCAGAGCTAGTGAGAGCGGGTGAGGATAGCAGCTATGCACTTTCAGCTCTTGGAGGCACTCTCTTCTATCTGAAACAGGCTTTCCTGGATGAGACATTGCTTAGGTTTGCAAAATTTGAGTTGCTTCCATCTTCTGGGTTTGGGGATGTGATATCAAAGCCGTACCTGGTTCTTGATTCTGCTGCACTAGAGAACCTTGAGATTTTTGAGAACAGCAGAAATGGAGACTCAGCGGGGTAAGCTTTTTAATTACTATATTGTTTTTTGCTTTTTATTTGGTTTAGTTTTCACCTTTATTCTGAGATAAGATGTGCTCCTGCAAGGACACTATATGCCCAACTGAACCACTGTGTGACCGCATTTGGAAAAAGGCTGCTCAAGACATGGCTTGCAAGGCCTTTATATCATGTAGAGTCAATAAAGGAACGCCAGGAGGCTGTGGCAAGTTTACGGGTAAGCTTCTTATTTTTTTGCTGACTTTTTATATCCAATTTTTTTATGTGTAGAAATTTTCACTGTTTTTTGGTCCATTATGGTTGTTAGTATTAACTTTTGTCAAGGTCATTGAGTCCTTGGAGTTTGACATTGACAAAATCTCTCAGTATTTATTTTGGTTCTTTTGTTTCCTTTTCTTTTTTTTTTTTAGGGTCTTAAAAAATTCATAAATTCCTATAATTTCTATCCATGGGTTCTCAATTGTTCTGGTTTTCTTTAAAACTAGAGCTTTACATCTTTGTGTGCTGCTACAGAAATGTTCTGACTTATGGTTTGCCTTCCAGGGAGTTAATCTACCTTTTTCACTTGAATATCGAAAAGCATTATCCAGGTTGCCAGATATGGAGCGCCTGCTTGCACGTGTTTTCTCTTTAAGGTATGCTGGGAAGAACTGGTGAAAACTATTACGTGGTTACAGTTGATGATTCTATTGGGTGATTCAAGTGATTTTGACTGTGTGCAGTGAAGCTAATGGGAGAAATGCTAGTAAAGTTGTCCTATATGAGGACGCATCCAAGAAACAGCTTCAGGAGTTTACTTCAGCTTTACACAGTTGTGAATTAATGGCTCAAGCTTGTTCTGTGCTTAGTGCCATTTTGGGAAAAATTGAATGCAGACAACTTCACCATTTGCTAACACCCGGTACAACAACTTGATATATGCAGAGTTCTTGTTTCAAATTTGATCTTAGTTTATTCCAATTGGCTTTGATTTTTTTAGGTTGATTGGTTTTTGTAAGTCAGTAGATCTTTTATTTCAAAACTGTTGGTTTGACAACCATATGCTGAAAATTTGAGGCTTATTTTTTCTTCCAATTTCAGGTTCAGGTTTTCCTGCCATTGATCCGGTTCTAACTTATTTCAAGGATGCTTTTGATTGGGTGGAAGCCAATAGTTCTGGTCGTATTATACCTCGTGAAGGTGCTGATATTGAGTATGATTCTGCCTGTAAAAGGGTTAAGGAGATTGAAACTAGCTTAACAAAATACCTCAAAGAACAGCGAAAATTACTCGGAGACACATCTGTAAGAAGTCTTCTGGGATGACTTTTTATCTTTTAATAGTGTCATGTTAATTGTGCATGTTGACAAAGCTACCAAATTTTGGTCTTCCGATGTTTTATCACAGATCACTTATGTCACGGTCGGAAAGGAAACCTACCTGTTGGAAGTGCCAGAAAGTATGGGTAGTTGTGTACCTAGGGACTATGAGTTACGTTCATCTAAAAAGGTTAGTAGAAAAAATTAAAAAAAAAAGTTGTGATTGTTTATTTGAAAGAGAGAGAAAAATGTGAGGTGAAAAGTGGATTTGATGTTGTTTTGACAATTATATCACATTGAAATTGAATATCTTCCATTTTATCTTTTAGGCTTGGCATTGAGTTTGACATTTTTCCTTCTCTGACCTGGCATGTGCAGGGATTCTTCAGGTACTGGACGCCAAATGTTAAGTTGTGGTTGGCAGAACTTGCACAAGCTGAAAGTGAGAAGGAATCCTCACTAAAGAACATTCTGCAGAGGTTAATTGGACGTTTTTGCGAGCATCACATCAAGTGGAGACAATTGGTTTCTACTACCGCAGGTTGGAAATCTTCTCTACGTATACACCAGGGTTCCTATTTATGCTCTAATATTCCTACCTATTTAGAGAGACGTCATGGTGATTTCCAATTTACAAATTATGGTTAAAGTGCCAAACTCAATATTACTAGCAATTTGATAAAACTGATGGGAGTTTAGTCCATTGCTGAGGTTCTTACCCTCTCTTATCGGCATGAATTTTGTTCAATACACAGCCATATACATTCTCTAAAGTTTGAGCTGTCAGCCCTTTAATGAATTTTTGAATGAAGCAATATTGATATTTCTAGTTTCATGCATTAAGGAACAAGGAAAGGTAGCTTATATAAATTCCATATTGACTAAAATTTTCTTCTTTTTGCATGTCTGAACGTGAATCTCAAATGTTGTAGAGCTGGATGTTTTGATCAGCCTTGCGATTGCGTGTGACTTTTATGAAGGACCAGCATGTCAGCCAATTATTCTGAGCGCATCACGCACAGATGGCATCCCTGGTTTTTCTGCAAAAAGTTTGGGACATCCTGTTCTTAGAAGCGATTCCTTGGGTAAAGGTTCGTTTGTCCCCAATGACATTACCATCGGAGGTTCAGGCAATCCCAGTTTTATTCTTCTGACTGGTCCCAATATGGGTGGAAAGTCAACTCTTCTTCGCCAAGTTTGCTTAACTGTAATTTTGGCTCAGGCAAGTTTATCATTTATCTGACTGTGAATCACGTTCTTTATTCTTTCTTCTTTTTTTACTCTTTTGTGAATCTCTTCCAGTTGGCGCTTTACTTTTACATGTGAATTTCACAAGTTTTTGGTAAAACATGTATACATCAACTTCGTAAGACATCCTGTAAATTTTTTGCTGTTATGTTCTTTTCCTTCCACAGTTAGGAGCAGATGTGCCCGCTGAAAGATTTGAGCTCTCTCCTGTTGATAGAATCTTTGTTCGGATGGGTGCCAAAGATCATATTATGGCAGGGCAAAGTACTTTCCTAACAGAGCTGTCTGAAACTGCAGTGATGCTGGTGAGATTTCATTTTACTTAAAATTGTTATTGTACAAACTTCACAAAATCTAGTTCTTTCACAAGTGAGCCCATTATCTATAGGGATTTCTTATTTCTGTTCAATGTTGTAAACAGTCGTCTGCCACTCATAATTCATTGGTCGCATTGGATGAACTTGGACGTGGGACTTCAACTTCAGACGGGCAAGCCATTGCGTATGTGTCATAGCTTTTGCACACGGGTGCTTTTGATGTAATAAATAACATGATCTCACCTTCGTAATTCTCTCTGGCAGGGAGTCTGTCCTTGAACACTTTGTTCACAAGGTGCAATGTCGAGGAATGTTTTCCACGCATTATCATCGGTTAGCTGTCGATTATCAGAATGATCCCAAGGTCTGCCTCTTTTCCTTCTGTCGAGATAATTTCTTGTTTCTATTGTATAGACTTGCTTTCACGCCCTTCCTAGCATAACAAATTAATGGAGCTCTAAACCAAGGATGAATATGTCGATGTCAACATAGTTGTCAAGGTTTTGATTTATGGATAATGTTGATGGAGATGTCGATGTAGACGGATATCCCAGGAAAAAATGGACTCCGAAAAAAAAGCTTATAATTTTTGCAAAAATTTTATAAAATGTAAAAAAAATCAATATTACTTAATTTGAACTAATTTAAAACAAAACAATACATTTGTTATCAAATATGAAAATTATATCCCATAATGTAGTAGGATATTACAATAATTATATATCGATTGTAATTTCAGTATCATATTACTTACTCATTAATCACTACGAACAAACAAACCACTAGGGCTAGCGTAGTGGTGAGGGTGGGGTGGGTTAAGGGCTTAGGAATGCTTAGCCTCAGATTCGATCCTGGGCATTCACATAATATTAGTAATAGAGTAATAGTGGGATAGAAGGTGCACATGGGTGCATAACAACCAACAAAATAAAAAAACAGTACAAACAAACTAAAATAAGATAATATAGTACATAAAATCAAATATCAAGAGCATTTGTACAAATTTCGAACGTCTTTAATAAGAAAAAAGAGTTTCTAGCAAGATATTACCCTTAAACAGTTCTGAAAATAATTGATAAGGTATCACATATATGTTTTTTTAGTCTTAGCTTTCAAAAGTCAACCTATAAATTGGATATTGTTGATTTATCCAACATGATGAGTAGTCTTGATGGATATGCAATTACATCTCAATATGAACTCGTGATAGAGATATACCAATATTCTTAAAGAAACCATCTTGATTTTGTACTTCTAAACTAGACCCTATTTGAGAACCATAAGAAGGATTATAACCGTATAAATTTTACTTGATTCCTAAACTCATGTTATCAAAACTCAAGATGATAGAATCCTCATTAGTTTTGACTCATTTAAGTCATATCACGTCTTATATGTTGCTTTGGTATAATCATTGTGGGTTGAAAAATGGAATGGACAACAAAATTAAAAAATTTACAAAAAAAATTTCCCTGAGTTTTTGGACATTTTGTGTAAACATCCAAAAATATCCTGGATATTCATAGATATTGTGGATATTTTTGGACATTGTAGACATTTGTTGGATACTCCAGGAAGAAATATCTTTCCCCCTAGTTATCCATGTCGAGATTTCAAAATATGGATAAAAATATTGACGACGTGGACATTTTCATCCTTTCTCTCAACTGATTGGTATTTGATTATCGTGCTTATTGTCATATATCTCAGAGACTGATCAACATTTTGTTTGATTGCCTTTGCATTCTCGACAGGTCTTGCTCAGTCATATGGCATGCCAAGTTGGAAAGGGTATTGGAGGTGTAGAAGAGGTAACTTTTCTATATAGGTTGACTGCTGGTGCTTGCCCTAAAAGCTATGGTGTCAATGTTGCCCGATTAGCTGGTAAGTCTTTTGTTGCCTCTTTCCTAATCTTCAGGAAAAACCATTACCTTTTGTAGTTAAGATGAGGTCATTTACTTATTCAGCTGATCTAGAGAGACGTAAATTCAACTAGTCACATATGGTGCCCACTTCCTTTGTTTTCTGTTGGCAAGTCAAGATCAATATGCTGGAGAATGAAACCATAATTATAATGACTTTTCTTGATGTATCAGACGCCACGGGAAAATTAAAATGTTGAAATGAGAAAATACCACTTACAAATCTAGGATTAGAATTGTGCTCTCACAATTAATATTGTCCCCAGGGCTTCCGGACTTTGTACTCCAAAATGCCGCGGCCAAGTCAAGGGAATTTGAGGCTACATACGGTAAACACAAGAACCCACCTGAAAATATATCCAATCATAGTGCGGTTGAGCAGATGGTAGTTTTGATCCAAAAGTTGAATAGTGTTGTCGCAAATCTGCGGTGCCAGGAGTTTCCGGAGAGTATAAGTGGTCTGATTGATCTCCAGCAAGAATCAAGAATACTCTGTGAAATAGATTCTAGATGAGGACACCAAGAACTTTATGATGGTTTCAGTCTTAAAGGTGAACTTTTGGCTCTTTAACCAAGAGTTTCGAGAAGCTATATTGTTTTGGCAGCGACAGTTACCTTTCGTTTACTGCCGTGGTTTTTTTTTCACCAACTTCGCCACTAGGCTGTTGCAGTCATAATTCTTGAGGCAACTGGCTGTTTCGAGTTAACATTTAGCTAGAAAGTAGAATGGTGCTACTAGCTCTGTAAAAAAGACGAGCATATCGGGTGTACCAGCAAATAGGTTTCTCAATTAGTTGAGAGTAGTTCTTGCAGTGTATATAATATGCTAATTGGATATGGCTTTTTCCGCCTTATAGGCTTTCAACAAACAGATTGAAGGTCATTCCACTCCTATGGCCATATATTTTTGTATACGATAACATTTCCTTTTTTTTCCCCTTGCTTAAACTTGTATTTTCAAAGTGTGTAGATTTCTACTATGATTGGTTGTTCATCCTAGTAGTAGCCGCTGGGATTTTGTGAAATAATCCCAGATTTTTGCTTTTGGAGTTTCAAATTCAATGCAAGGTTATCAATGTCTTGATCGATATCAATTCATATTGTCGTTTAAAGAGTTTATCATTCTTTGGCAAATGTCCTTTTCCCAGGCTTTAAGTAGTTCCCGTCGTTTGTAAGGTATTTCCAGGAAGAGATTGTCATTTATGATTTTTTTCTGGTTTTTATTTTGTATGGATACTTTCGTTTCTCAAAGTCAAGTCGTAAATTGCATTTCTTTTTCTTTTTCTTTTTTTTTTTTCAGTATATGTTATCTTACAAAAGTCGCCTTTTTCTTTTAGAATATCCGCTCCCTCTCTTTTCTGATGGTGATATGTCGTCGTAATTTTTTATGGTTGACACTTGACAGGAATTCGCTCAGTGTATATAAAATATGTCGTCGGTAGTTCTCAATTGTTAAAGGTTGTTGGCCACATAGAGCCTTGTATTTGTATATGCTACATAAACAAATTTTACTTTTCATCAAACTGGCTTGTTTTCAAAGTGAATGAGTCTCAATAACTTTGGTCGTTCATCTTCTAACCAGAATTCGTCTTTAAAAAATTTTAGCTTTTTCTTACAAAAATATTTTTAGTGGTTGGGTGGGTGGCAACTGATAAACTAGGATAACCAACCTTTTTACGACTTGGCGAATAAGGATTTGCTACTATCTGAATTTTTCAAAAGATGAAAATCCAGTTTCCTTGGCTTTTTCCTTCTTTTTTTTTCCCCTCTTTTTAAATGTTTACCTCAAACAACAAAAGATAGAGCATTAAAGCAATGCTCTAAACTAATACACTTAATAACAGGAAGGAAAAAAAAATCTTAGCCTTGTTTAAACTATATCACGGTGCTGCTGCTCATCTTCTTCTTCTTCTTCTTCGCTATCGGACGTTGAATCATCATCATCTTCATCATCAACATCCTACACAGCATAGAGTTGTTTCTGTTAGAGGCTGTTATGTCAAAGTCAAAAATTACCAATGGAGCTGTAAAAAAAATGGTTAGCATTAAGTGTAGCACAAGTAAAGAAGGTATACTTGATATCTTCTCCTGGCGCTGTTTTGAAGTGCTGTTATTGTCCGAACTAATGCATACATTGGGAGAATAATTCCACTAGCCCTTAAAACAATTATCTGCACATAGTTTATCAAAAACAGCATTTAGCATTAAGCGACACTATCGGGGGTTAAAAGACTAAATACTAAATAGAGAATTATGTAACTTACTGTCAGAAGTGTGAAGGGGTAATCTTCTACCCCACCGGTAAGAATCACATAGAGATGTCTCACAAGTAAAATCACCGTGACCTGCATTAAATGTTAAAATTCAAGTACCAAATTAGCAAACCAATAAAAACACATTAAATGATACATAGAATGTTCATATACTACAGCATTATACACCACATCGCAACCACTAGCTGATCCCAATCGTCAAAGGTACAGTTGTTTTTTTAGGTTTGAACTTTGAACTTTGAATTATGCAATTAATTGCAACCCCTCTTAATAGCAAAAACTATTCAATGGTCAACGGAAGCCCAAGAAATAAGAAAAGAAAAACACTATCCTTGTTATTATTATTCATTCAATCATCACATATCCAATAAGCCGCTAAAACTATCACATAACATGATAAGATGATTATTATTATTTTTTTTTTATCACGTGGTACTGTCGTGGCGAATTTTAACGCCAAAAATAAATCAACATAAACCATGATATGATGGCCACAGGATCAGAGAAATGGTCAACCATATAATGGTACCCCATTTCATAAGTTTCCACCAATTCCCAAAAGCCCCAATTTGCAAATGGCTTATACTTTTCCAAGTTCAAGAAGACGAAGTTGACCACATGACCATATTAGCTGTGACACATATATACATTTATGTATGCACACACACACACACACATTAGGAAATGAGATTGGAGACTAAAAAGGAAACTTACAAGGAGAGCCAGCGATCTACAGCAAGACGCGCTTCTATCAGCAGCAGACGTGCATTGTGACTCAGAGAACTCGTTTTCCTCATCTCTTGCCACTAATCTTGGCCTTTGTTCTCTTCTTGGAATCAGCAAACTATCTCTGTGACAGATTGTACATTTTTATTACAACTTAATAAACCAAACCCAAAAACAAAATGACAAAAAAAAAAAAAAAAAAAAAAGTTACGTGTTCTAAGTCAAGGGTACACATTTAAAATAGACAACTTTTAGCTGGGAAACACTTTTTTCTTTTTCTTTTTATTTTTATAATATTTTTCAATCTTTTGTTGTAAGTTGAAGCTACTCATAGCTTAGAAAGAGAAAAGGGGCCCAAAAAATAAAATTTTAAAAAATTAAAAAATTCCCATACTTGTTTTCTTAACATACCTTATGGTCACTGCAGCTTCGATTAGAGGGGAGGTCTTTGGAGGTGCTGTGTACCCTGGCTCGTAATTCTGCAAAAACCATTATGATTGTCCTTATTAGAAACCTTTTTTTTTTTTTTTTTCAAAAATAAAAGTTTGAATATTCCAAGAAGAATGTGTCAAGTAAATAAATTTAAGGGGGAAAATCTGCATCCAAAGTTAGGTATAAATTAATGAGAGCAGGCTAAATTCCAAACAGAAGAAAAGTAAGTAAATATAAAAAGTTTAAATTCATAAATTCTATTTTTAGATGGTGAGAAATATGCTAAAATAACAATAATCATTAAAAAAAATTTATCTTTATCAAAAGCAACTTTCATATCGCCAAAAACCAAATAATAAACTGTTCAATCATAAACAGATCAGCAAAAGACAATTTTTGCTACACCCAAAAATGAAAATAAAAAACAAAAAATAAATCAGGGGGGAAAGACAACAACAACGATAAAAAGCAGTTGGATATGAACACGAAATCAAAAACGACGCAAGACCCAATTCAGTTGTTTTGAAGCGATAAAAGTAAGAAAACGGAATTGATTTAACACACAAAAAGAAAAAAAGAAAGGGAAAAAAAAAAAACGAAAGAAAGAAATAAATTCAAACAAAAAATTTCACTAGAAATTAAACCTGAAGGCATATTTCGCAGGTTGTGTTTCCCTTCTCGTTACACCACCTCTGTATACAATCTCTATGCGCAAACTACAAATTTTGCATCAAGAAACCAAAACAATCGTCAAAAAAAAAAAAAAAAAAACCAACAAAAATGATCAAATTCAAAAGACACCCACAAAACAGAACACAACACAGCACAACAAAACAGAGCTTTTCTCCTTTCTCTCTTTTTTTTTTTCCCCGTTTACCTTAACAGTTCCAGAGCAAGCACAGGGAGCTTCCAAGGTCTGAAGAGAGTTCTCAAATTCGTCTTCATGGCAAATCCTACAGTTTGAAACTCCATATCCTGATTTCAAATCCTCCACAAACACCACAACCTCTCCCATGTTTCCACTTTCCTCAACTCTCTCTCTCTCTCTCTGTTTTATGATTACTTTTTTTGTTTTTTTTGAAAAAAGTTTTTCAAAAGAAAATGAACTTCTCGTTTTTATTGGACAAAATCAAATGAAATGTTCTGTTTTTCACGTCTCTCGTTTCGTTTCTCTGAGGAGATTGGAAGCCGGGCTTTATAAATGAAAAATAAAGTACAGATTTACTAAAGTTACTAAACTGCCCTTCTGGTTTTGTCCTTAGGCAAGGGCAAGTGGAAATGAATCATCCATTTTGGACCGACCAGACGAAAATGGACGCGTTTTGAGAAAAAAAAAAAACTCATAACTTGAAATTTACGATCACCTCTCTCTCTCTCTCTCTCTAAAGAAATTTACGATCACCTGTGTATAAAGCACTATCTATGTCTTCTTGACATATGAGTCCAAATCTATTTTATCATTTTTTTTTTTTTGTCTCAGTAACTATTTTCTTAATAATATTATAATATTTTAATAATTTATTAATTTATTTAAAAATTTTAAATATTCAGTATTTTTTTGTTATTAAATTAAAATTTAAATAACATGATATTATATTACTGAGAAGATAACTTATGAGACAAAAAAATATGGAACCGGATATCTTAATTCCTTAATAGATATGTATAGTCAATAAAATTTTTAATATGTTCAATATTTTTTATAGTTTTGATCTTAAATAAATTTACATATGGTTTAATTTTGATATAGTTTTAAGGTTATTATTGATGTTCATTGTTGAAATGAAGAAACAATTCTTTTATGGCTGGAAGTTTAACTTAATAGTAATTTTACATATAATTTATTTTATAAGATGTACATTAAAAAAAAAAAGGGTATTTAGTTTATATTATAAGATGTACATTAAAAAATAGGGCATTAAAAGAGATTATTCCTATGGTAGTATGGTAATGTACATTTTCTAAACGTCCTACCAACTCCATAATGATATTAGAAAATAGCACACCGTAGATCTAACGAAATGTGATCTAAGCAAAAAAGCAAAAAGGTTGTGATTGGAAGTTGTTTCTGACCTAACAACGACAATGATTTCAATTAATCCTCGGTGATTAGTGTAAGCTACTTCTAGTTTGTTTGTAGTAATGATTCACAATCAAATAAAAAGGACCTAATCTATGTCCTATTGTTGTGAAAAGGGGAAAAAAAAAAAAAGTTATTTGTTTTTTTTTTTATTGATTTGTTGATAGAAAATTAAGTTTTTGGTTGTTTTATGTTCCGTATTTTTTTACATCCTTTTATATCATTTAAAAGTATCAATGTTACTTTTAATATGGTGGCCCTTTTTTTTTATGTAAGGTTGGATTTCGAATTGTGATGGTGATCTCCAAAAACATTGATTTGATTATAACATTTTTACTTTTTTACAGTGATTTGATAACAACATGAATTTCACAATCTTTCATTAACTGAAAAATCCATCAAAAGAAAAAAAAAAGTAATAAGAGAATTATATAGTAGCGAATAAAAGAAAAGAAAATTTCTATTGTATGCTGGAAGAGAAAAAATTGCACTAACCTTAGATTTCTATTGTTCAATCATTATATATGTATCGGAAACTGTTTATTATATATATATATAAATATTTTTTATTTTGATATAATTTTAATCATATTTAGTAATTGAAAAACATGTCTTATCAATATGAGCCTTATAAAAGAAAGGCATAGAAAATACCAATTTGTGAGCTTCTGTTTTTTATGCTCAAATATGTGTCATATTATGTTAATTTTGCTTTCATTTTGATGTGATTAGTTTAAAAACATAATTTGTCAATAAAAATAGACTACTAAGAAAGCTCCTAAATAAAAGTAAAAAAATCCACCTTTCATTTCTTTTCGATAATCTTTCTATATATGTAGCTCATCAATATCCCCCCTTAACTTATTGAAATTATAGAAGGAAATCTGATCATTTAATTTAAATTATCCAGTTTTTTAGATTTCAACTCTCGAGTGAAATTATATCTCATTTGTAAATTGAAGAAACAAGCGGGGGCAATATTGTCCTTTAAGGCCCTCTTCTAAGCAACCGTCACAACATGATTGCATTGGCCGATAAAGATTAACACATTTGCTAAAATAAATTATGACACTTTTCATAAAAAATAAATAAATTATGACACTCTTACGCCTTTCCCAGCATACACAATTCAAATTCCCTTCTCCTTTTGAATCTAGACCCTCCGATCAGTGATCAAACGGCCCCAATCATTTTGCTATCCCAAAATTTAAAATTATGGGCCCCCTTTTGAGGAAAAATAAAAATGAAAATAACAGTATGCGCGCTCACCTAAGAGCATGCAAGAGCTGTGATTCGGGGGGCCCGGCTGAACTCTCGATGATGTTTCTCTTTCGTTCTTTTGTCATTGATATTCATTTTTTTTTTCTTTTTTAATTTTTGTTCTTGCTCCTCTTATTCTGGAGAGAGAAATAGCAGTATAACGGATTTTTTACTTTATATTATCGATGAAAGAAATCAAATTTTAATATATAGATGAAATTTTCAACAATTTATTTATGAATCTTATGTTAAAAATTTAAAATATGAAACACATAATTACTCTACCAGATTGTTAAAAAACAAACTAAACAATTAAAATAATATTTTTTAAAGAAAGTAAATTATTAAAGATGTTACTGCAAAGTTCTTTAATAATAAAATAATAAGTTAATATATAACTTTCACTTTTTTCTAGTTTTTTATTTTTTATTTTTATAGTTTAATAATATATTTTAGGGGATGCTGACATTTGTGCTTATCCCTTATCGGTCTTATCGTTTCTCCTTTTTTTTCAGGTATTTGGATTTATATTAAATTTGATTTAATAGAGACTGTTTGCAATTATTATGATAAGACTTTAGATATGGGGAGCACACAAATACAAATGGCAAAATGGGAAAAGCAAATTGGTTTGAACATTTTTTTTTTGAACGTTTTAAGCAATCAAAGTTGGTCGGCCCTAAATATATCCTGCGTTTGTTTGTGGGGACGCCCTTGCCTAGTCGTCTCACCAACTTGGCCTTTTCCGGCTTTTGCCTTCCACGTCTTTTATTTGTGAATTTATATATGTATATTTATATATATATTTTGTTTAATCAAAAAATCTATATATATTGAATAAACAAATCCAAGCATCTTAAAAATTAATTAATTTGAATTTTGTTTAGTTCTAGATAACCACGAATGATTTAGCAGCCTTTTGTACCTTTTTATACTTAGTTTGAATATTAACAAAAACCATAAGTTTAATCATAGAAACAACCAAATAAAATATAAGTGCTATAACAAAAACCAAATTAAAAATAAGTGTGATTACGAGCATAATTTATTGACAACTTATACTTTACTTTAAAAATGTAGAGTTTGAATTTTCCTTTTTAAATTAAAAAAAATGAAAAGTAACTGAAGCAACTAGCTAGTGTAATTTTTTTTTTCTCCTATCCTAATAAATATATAGTTTCAGGAAAAAATAAGCTTATTGATTAATAAACAACTCACATATGTATATCTAATTGCTCATATATATATATATATATTTTTTTTTGAGGTAATTGGTCATTTATTGTTCGTACCATAATAAAATGACCCTAAAAACATTTCTTAATATATATATATATATATATATAATATGTCAGTCCTGCTACGGACAACCAAATAACTATTGTTTGATGCAAACTATGATCGAGCAAACAAAGAAACGAATTTTTCAAAAGAAAAAAGAAAGAATTATAATGACAAAGAACATTTCTAATATACTCGACTCAATTATTATAGTACAATGCTTTTATTATTGATCCAAAGCCATCTGTGTAGAAAATAATTATTGAAAATTCAAGTGGTAATTCGATGACAGTTCGCCATTAGATACTAATTTTGGACGGAGGACAGAGAAAACTTGCTCCTTTTTATATTTTTTAATTTGTTTCATATTTATTTATTTTTTTTGTAAATCAGATTTATTTAATTTTGTATTTTATTTGTTTTATTTGGTTTCTTGCTAATCGCTTAAGAAAAGGTTCACGTGGCCACGACTAACCAAGACCAACCTCCATTCAGTGAGGGTAGCCCCTGACGTGGATGGACTACGGGCCAAGGCCCACTTTTAAAGAGGAGAACAGCTTACCAACCTGGATACGTGATCTTCACTGCATTAATGGGCTTAAAAATAGGTTAAAGGCCCATTAAATTTTTGTTACCCATCCTAACCGAATTAGTCAAGGATTAAGGATTTAGCCTCTGTTTGGTCCCCTTTAAGCAAGATACTAATTGTAGGGAACATGAAATTTCCACAATGACTGCAAATCCCTCTTATATCATTTGAGAATACAAACTGTATCATCTTAATTTTTATCTTTTTTTTAAAAGTCAACAAAATTTATAACTAATTTTTAAAAAATTGTCTAACTACATCTTAAAAATTCCATCTCCAATTAACTTACCAAACGAGGCTTATATTTGAGCTCAATAGTCAGGGAATTCGAACTCTTCAGCTTAAGATGAAATCGAGTATGAAACTACCGTTAAAAAGTTTACAACTATTTAAAGATTAATAGTGTGTGGCTGATAATATTCTACAACAGTATTTAGCCTCCGTTTGATAAGTTAGTTGGAAATGAAATTTTTAAGTTGGAGTTAATTAATTTTTCAAAAACTAGTTAAATTTTTTGTTGACTTTTCAGAAAAAGAAAAAATTGAGATAAAAATTTTGAGTTGGAAGATGAGTTCCAAACACACAATTAATGAATTCAAATAATAAAATTCGAGGTATATCATAGTAAAAAATACCATAACTAACTCCACCTAAATATTCAGAGTTCCAATCCCCTATATGAAATTTAAAAAATACAAAATATAAAAAAATTAGTTAATTGCTTTTAATTTTTTTAAAAACGTGATATTATATAATAGCTATATATCATTTGAAATATACTAAATTAAATAGGGGATATAAGTCCCCTCAAAACTCAAACTTTTTTTTTTTGTTTGATTGTGAATATAAGATAATAAAATGATAATAACATTCATGAGATATTTTGAAGAATAGCAGGTCAACATTGAAATTTAAAAATTAATAATAACAAAATATATTTAGACTATTTTTACTTGTCAATTTCTTGCCATATAAATATCAAAAGTTTTGTATTGCGTTTAGACACAAATAAAGTTCACCAATCTGTCTCTAAAAAGCAAATAGGGAATACTCGTTAGATTTCCTTTATTTTGTTGTACATCACACCGGAATACCCCTCCAAAACTAACTATCGCCATCTAAACATCCCCGTTATCTTTCTCTAGCTAAGGCTTTTCCGAGAAGATAATTTAGTAATTTACTACCACTCGTCCCATGGATAAGGAAGATTTATAAGGTGGTTTTCTTCAGACCATTACACAAAAAATAACGAAAGCCAACTTGCACAACTAACATCAAATCCATTTGCGACTTCTAAACGGTCGTTTTTCAATTATTTTTGGCTTTTTTTATTTTTTATCTTTTATTTTCTCTTGACGTATTTCAATTATTTCTGCCCTTTTTTTTTTTTTTTTTTTTTTTGCATCAAACATGACGCTTCTTGATTTGCGACCTTTTAATGTGGGACCCGTGATGGAAATTGTGGTAGCGAGAATCACACAAAAAAACGTAATCCCACAATGAATCTAATACGTAAACTATTGAGTCACTTCTGGTACGTTAACATCAATTTAAGCTTACTTTTGATTATTTGATTGGAGATGAAATTTTTAATTAAAGTTAATTAATTTTTTAAAAATTAATTATAAATTTAATTAATTTTTTAGTAAAAAATAAAAATTAGATAAAAAAATACAGTTTAATTTAAGTTAAATTAAAATGTCAAATAAAGTATAAGTTAAGAAAATGAAAAAAAAAATTTTGTCATTAATGTTTTTTCTTTAATAACAATTTTTAGTAAAAATAGAAACAAAACAACTACCGAAAACATGAGATTTTTATGATATAAGTGTCTTTTTCTATTATTGATATAAAAACTACAAAATAAATATGAGTAATTTTGTATTATGTATTATAAATTTTTAATATGAATATTAATAGATTAGTTCGTATTATTCTTATTAAAAAGGGGGGGGGGGGGGACATTTTTAATGATCGAGATTCCCTTGAAATATCTATTTCATAAAGTGGATAACTGGATTAGGCTCATAATTGTAGACCTTTTTGTGGGCTTAATTTCAAAGTTGAAAAATTCAAACTTAGAAAGAAAGCAAGCAAGCAAGATATTTTGCCTTGGCTTGGCCAAATTAAGATGTTGACCATGAGAGAGGCACGCTTGAGAACAAAGGCGTCAAGCAAAAGAATTAGTCTAAAAGCAGCCTGGCCAGTGCTAATTGGTCACCCTTGGCCATTTGCCAAATCTCCATAGGTCAATGGGTTACGATCACAGCTAACATATTGGTCCAAGGCCAATGGTTGTAGTTCCAAAAAACTAGGCTCGGTTACATACAATTAAGAATACAGATTCTATTCCTTGAAGACTGAAAACTAGTAGCCAAACCCACCTATAAATTTAGCGTCATTTTGATATCGCTATGTTATCTACATCTGAAGGCCAAGAAATTTCTCAGAGCTTGTGTAGTACTTTTAGTTGTGTTAGTTAAAGATAAGAGCCATGGAAGGAGAGAAGACGAAGAGAGAGAGCAAAATTGTGGTGGCCGTGGATGAGAGTGAGGAGAGCATGTACGCGCTTTCATGGTGTCTAAGCAATCTCCTTTCTCGAAACGCCATCGCCGATGCCAATAACACCACTCTCGTCCTTCTCTATGTGAAACCACCACCTCCTGTCTACTCCTCTTTCGATGCCGCAGGTTTGGATTACTACTTAATTGCAGTTTTCACTCTGCTGGTTTTCTAAGTTCAGAATGCTTACTTTGTTATATACTCGATTAGCAAGTAAGAAATTTTGTATTAGTTTCACGGGCTATGAACTAAAATGAACCAAAAATTCAAAAAGTTCAGAGAATTTTTTGTTAGGATTTGAAAAATTACCAACCAATTAAATTTGTATACCTTTTTCGTTTTAAAACTCATTGAGGGCTCTGTAACTGGATAATATATTCATTCCCTACCATATAATTTTCCTAAGTCATGTATTTAATGGGGCAAGTTTTTCACCGTCTAATTCGGCTACCGGTATGCTTTGTTTTGGCAGGATACTTGTTTACCGGCGACGCAATTGGAGCCATGGAGAAGTACAGCAATGACACGGTACACTCTGTGATGCAAAGAGCCGAATCTGTCTATAGAAACTTCGGTACCAATGTAAGAAACTCTTGTTAAATATGTTTGTTTTGTTTTCAACATTTCTAATTCTCAATTTTGACGTCTAGATTTCAAGTGGTAGATGGTTAATCGATAGCGTTTTTACAGATGAACATTGAGAAAAAAGTTGGGAGTGGAGATGCCAAGGATGTGATTTGTCACACGGTTGAGAAGCTTAATGCTGACGCCTTGGTCATGGGAAGCCATGGTTATGGTTTCTTCAAGAGGTGCCTATATATTTATACATGTGTATATGTATATGTATATTAGTCTATTTGGTGATGTTTTGAAGTCTTCACTGTGGGAAAATTCCTTTTTTTTTTTCCATGTAATTTTGCAGGACTCTTCTTGGAAGCGTGAGTGACCACTGTGCCAAGCACGTCAAGTGTCCAGTGGTAATTGTGAAGAATCCCAAGCAAAACTGAGATCAGGATCATTGAGTGGAGTAGAGATCATGCTCATCTGTTAGCTGGTCATCTTCTATGGTCAAAGTTCATGTCTTGCTAGAGAGATCGGAAGATTCAGAAGAAATATGAATTCGGATTCTGTCTTTTCGTGTAAATATATATATATATATATAAGAGTTTTTGTTTGTAGACAAACTAAATTTAAATGTCTCTTTATTAGTGGCTGAATGCTTTATTCATACTGCATTGTTTTACATCGTCAAATTCTCATAAAACTCGCTCATTATTGCACTTCCTCATTTTTATATTACTTTAATATCATGCGACATCTAATCTCTGAGTAGAGATAGCTATAGGGCATCACAAGCGCCAAACTACGCATGAGAGATAGTGTTGAGCCCTACCCTTTGAGCAAGGCTACCATTCTCTAAATGCCGCTAGTCCCCATTCTATTTTTTAATCTCCATTTTTTCATGCAAGATTTTGGGGAAATACGTGATCAAAGCAATGTGAAACGGACTATATCTATTTTGAAATATAGCCAAACAAGAAAGGTAAATTTACGGAAAACTTACTTACAAATGAGCATACTATAGACCTTCAAAACATTCAACCAAGAACTAGTTAAATGTAGCCAAATCCTCACAAGGTACTGGTCCAAATTCCCTGCAAGAAAAGTTTACAAAAGCTTCAACTATAATAAGTCAGTCCCACTAACGTAGGAGTGACGCAGCCATTCCTCCAAAAAGTTACAACTCATGGAAAATGTGCAATCAACTCCTTTAAACATTACTCACTACCAAATTCGGGAATTCACCACCCAAAACACTACACGTTTGGGCCCTTACTTCAAGGAGTTCCTTACGAATCCATAGGCACACCTAACGGACTCCTCAGACACGAAACCAGAACCTTAATACATATCCACGTACTTCATACGAGCTAAGAACAACAACCTCTATTTACCAAAGGATGAAAATATCCCAATATTCTGGAAAATTTTTCTAAGAGAACGCAATGTTTAGAAATTAAAAATGTTTGTGTCACAATGGTGAAGATTCTTCTTGAATTTTTATGATGTTTGGATCTATATCTGTCAAAATATAGGTTAAATTTAGAAACTCGTTCAAGCACTCTAGTGATCAGAAGGGAATTAATTCTGAAAAACAGTAAGAACAAAATAGTAACAGTAATCATCCCGATCCGCATTAGATTGTAGCATGATATACAAACGAGCCCCACCTGGTGGGTCCATCTTGACTCCATCCCATCGGGACATGAAACATTTTTCAAGCACAAAAATGTCCATACGCTGTAACAACACTAACCAAAAACAGTGCTTATACATGATGGAAAATCAAGTGGTTGGCGTCGTTTTACTTCATGATCGTCAAAATAAGAATAATGAACGACAAATCCCCGTAATGTCGTATCGAAATCAAAAGCTAAACAAAAAAAAAAAAAAAAAAAAAAAAAAAGAAAATGCATTTCTTAAACATGAAATGCCTACTCTACCTCAGCTGCAGATCCACCATTCTTGTTGCGCTTCCTTGCATACCTCTGGTTCCTCAAAAACTTCGGATCCATCTACATTATTATTACCAAAATCATCAGTACGACAAAAACACACACACACACACGCACACACACACACACACACACACACACACTCTGTCACAAAGAAATTTAAGGGAAAAAAAGGGGAGGCGGGACAAAAATGTCGGAAATACGAACCCCTTTGGTGGAAGTTTGAATGTGCTTTCGGGGCTTTCTAATCCCGTTCTTGTGAGCCTTATAGGACTGGTTATGAGCAGTGTGGTTCTTCGATTTCGCCATTTTTCTTCAAGAAAAAAAAAAGGATAAATATATTGAGCTTAAAATGAAGAACAACAACAATAACAAAATTGCAGAAAAACAAAAAGAAAAACCACGGACCCACCAAAGGGATCGGACCGAATGTGAAGCTTGAAGAACTCGAGGCCTAGCCAGATACAGAGAAGACCTCTTGAATTAGGGTTTTGTGCAGCTTAAAAAAGTAGGATCTTGAAATTTTGTTATTATACCCTCTTGCTATGCTATATTTACTATACCCACCCAAATATTTTGTCGTCGTATTTCTGATGTTGTCGCGCCTGTCGTTTTTGAGTTGTTGTCGTTTCATCATAACTTGTCGTTATAAACCAGCTGTCGTTTGTGTCCTCTGCCGTTGCTTAAGTTTTGTGTCGCTTGTGAAATTTAATTGGACGACGTTTCGCTTTTAAGATGTTGTCGTTTTGCATTAATCGTTTTTTTAATTTCTTTATAACTCCGGATGTTTTTAAAATTATGTCGTTTTTAGTGTTTTTTGCCGTTCTTCAGTATAGTTTTCATCGATGCAGTTTCCAAAGAGTTTCATATATCCTTATGATGTCTTTTCTGAATTATTTCATTTTTGTTCTCTGAACTATAGGTCCAATATTATTTTAGTTCATAAATTTCAAAAGGTCGGAAAAATTAATTATAATAATCACCACGGCGATATCCATTTTTTAACATCAAGTAATAAGAGGATGGCCAAAGCAACATCGTATCTTGTCCCCTGAATCACTAGTGCTTGCCAAACCTCAGCTGCGCCAAAAATGGGTCACCCTCCCATTTTCTCATTTATTGAGCTTCAAGATTGAAATTATTTTTGTTTGGATTTGTGTGAAAAGAGAAACTAATTAAAACGTCATTGTAAAGTTTACTTGTGGTATCAAATCTTTCTCCCACTATATATTTTTGTTGAACTTTGTCATCTCGGCTTGTTGTATTCCGAATGGAGGCAATATAGCAAGAAAGTGGGATATATACTGTGCAGTCATCATTTTGATGGGGATTGCAACTTGTATTGATGGGGAAATGTTGAAAGCTAGACTCCTTCACTTCTTGCTGGGTTCTCCAAAAGTAGATTTCATGCCTTTATTCTAGCTGAATCTAGAATGTTCCATTAACTCAAGGGGGCAAAAAAAAAAAAAAAAAAAAATCAACTATGCAGGGTCAAGAGCAATCTTTTTTTCTAGATACGTAAGCAATGCGCTAAGCCATTTCAATTATTAGTTGTTTACTGGAGAAAAAGTTGGCCACGTCGGTATGTAGACTTGAATGTGGTCCTACTACGCGCAACAAGAATATCCTCGCACTCTTTTCTGGTGTAATAGACAATATTTCTAGGCTACACTGTTGAAATAACATAGTCTATACGGTTAAATATTCATCAATTACAAAGCCTAGTACAATCTTCTCTTCTTTGAATAATAAATTCAAACTTTTACAAGGTAATGTTGAAAAATTATAAATAATTTTTAAAAAATAGTATCCGAATCACTATTAAAATCCATAAATAAAACTATCTTGTAATTAAACGATAACTTTTAGTTTGTCCGTCTTACATTTAACAAAAATAAATGTTCATTATAAAAATGATCCAACTATAATATAAGAAATTTCTCATTAAATATATATATATATATTTTAATTTGGTATTAATGCAGAATTAGCTTAAATTGAAAATTTTATTTTCTTTTCTTTTGTAAAAGTCAACACAAGAGACAAAAATAGGGTGAACAGGAGGGGCAAAGTTGAGAACTAGAAGGCGCACGCATGGATCACTATCAGGACACGCACTAGGACTCAACTGTGTCTCAAAGCATGGCCAGCAATAGCATCTCGTCAGCATTCCACACACACAAAAACACATTAACAACACTCCGCGTTTCAAACACTCCCCAAACTCTGTGTGGACGCCGCCCAGTCTTCCTTTTCACCTTTGACTACTCCTCTCCACACTCTCTCTCTCTCTCTATAAATACAAACTCATTTCAACTTCACTTCATATACACTCCAGAGAACCAAATCAGAACTAATCAAAACAAAGCGAATTCCAAACTCGAAATCCATTTCTAAGGATTATAAACATGGGAAATCACCACTCGTCGTCTTGTTTCATGACTTTCTCTTTGACCGATCAAACCGCGAAGCTCTTCGACTCCCAAGGGAACCTTCTCCGGCGAGTCAAGCTGCCGCTCAAAGCGGCGGAGCTCATGCTAGAAGAGGAGCCCGGACACGTCATCTCTCCGGTGGAAGATCTCCGGAGAACCGGCCGGTTCTGCGCCATGCGGGCTGAGGACGAGCTTTTGGCTAGAAAGGCGTACTTGCTTGTGCCTCTGTGTAAAGTCAACCGCAAGGCCGACATGGCGGTCGTTGACTTTGTGGCATGTAAAAAGATGGCCAAGAACAAGAAGAAGAAGAATGGCGGGTCCAAGGTCTCACCGGCTGCGGCCGAAGAGACGAAAGAGGAAGAAGGATCGGACAAAGATTTGGTGGCTAGGGTTTTTGAAGAAAATGATAACCAGAATGATAACGGATTTCTGTGTCGTCCGAGGGGTTATAGTTATATCAGAGGTTGGAAACCTGCTTTGGAAACCATACGAGAAAAATGTTAAGAGATTTGAACCATTGAGGGGGTTTCTCATGTTCCCCGTTTTATCTGAGGGAATTTTGGTAAGCGAAGAATGGCTTAAAATTGGCAAGGCCAGTTTTAGAGTCCGATAAGTTGTACTAAGTGTTAATAATTCATAGAATGATAATTTGAGTACCTGGAATTCTTTGATCATTTTGATAGAAATTATTTTGGTGCTCAAATGCTTACTGTTGAGTAACTTGAGTGGAGAGTTTGAGGTGGAAGAAAAATTCTTTGAATGGAAAACTGATATGGGTCTAAATTCAATGATATTGTATTTATTTATTTTAACTACTAACGGTGACGACATGATGATAAAGAGTTCTAATATGAAACATTTACTTCTATGAGTAGTATGTTAGTTGATGAAGACTGAAGGTCAAGATTCTTTACCATTTCACTAACGAATAATGATTGTAGTATAATAGTACTTATTAGGAATTTGAGGACACCACCTATCATCTTTTTATTTATTAAAACAAAACAAAACAATGAAGCAGTATGGAACCCACCATGAAGAGTGGCAAAATATGAGTGAGTGGCATACTTGGAGTAGTCTGTTACTGTGAGATATTGAGAGTGATGAAGCGCATTTGGTCGACCAGAATCATCTTATATATTGATGGGTCTTAAGATCGCATCAAGACTCAAGAGTGGAAAATGTTTCTTTAAGCTTACATAATTAGCCCTTATATTTTCAAATTCCTTTTTTTTTTTTTTTTCATTATATCTATAAATCCCACATCAGCCAACTATAAAATATATAGATATAAATTCAACTGCAAATACAATACATGGTCATTGATAATTGCAACACTACACATAGTTTATATATATATATATATATATATGTATATGTAAATGTGAAGATCAAGAGTATAACAAAGAGGGAAAACAGGTTAACGGAATCATTCTGTTTGTCTAAGCATAAACTAACAAAAGAAATAAGGTTAATAATAGAGTTTGAAAAAAAACTTAGGAGATGAAGGATTTGAATTTATTATAATAGATAATCAGTTATAAAATTATTGTTAAATTATGGAGTGAATAATGCAGTATTTTTTTTTTTTTTTTTTCTCGTTGTTGGATGACAGTTGGAAACCACCATCCCCTCATCCCATAGCCCAATCAATGGAAGCAAGTCAATTTAGAGAACGGCTTTAATGGTAGTGAATGACTCTTAGCATTCAAGCCCAACAACAATCTGTCCAGAAAAAGGGCCACAGTGAATATACGTCTCCGAATAACGGACACAATTCCAATAATGTCCCCATTATAGTGACATGTGTAAGGATTTACCACTAGTTTCTGAATAAAATTTGAAAAGGCATGAGCACAAATCTAAATCATATCATTAGTGGATGTCCAATAGCAACAGATTCATTAACTTTTCCTATTTTGAATGAAGGCGGCAATCTGCCAAACGTTGGTTCAAGCAACAAAGTAGAAAACGAACAAAAAACAAATATAATTGTTACTTAGTGGAGTTAATATGTGACTTTCATGCTTTAGTTCTCCAGTAACGATCATTTAGCTGTTAATTGCTTATTAAATTGTTTTTCTTTTTTTTGTTTTAGGGCAAAAAGTTTTTTATTTTATTATTGTTATTATTATTATTATTGTTATTATTAATATTATTATGGCTACCAAGATTTTGTTGAAATAAAGCACCTTCTTCCTTGCATGTTTGGATTATAATTGTATCCAATTTCGGTTATTCGAAAAAGATTTAAATTAAAAAATATCCCACCCAACGTAGAATAATAATTACTAGAAAGATTTTGTAAGTTGTTAAAATATTAAATTCGGTAATTTTTTAAAACTATTTTTTAGTTTGTTTTTTTATTATTGATAATTAGGTAGTTTCTCTTATTTGTTAGTTTTTTTTTCTTGATATTTTATTCCTTATAAACAGGATTAAGTATTTTTTATAATATGTGAGACAGAATTAAATGAAAAATAATATTCTATCCATGAGGACCAGAGGAAAAGAGAAAAAAAAAAAAAAAAAAAAACTTAAAAAATGAAAGCCACTGTTCAGACTTCATGGTCGGCCGTCGTTCGTGGAAACGCTGTCTCAGACTTGCCGCTTCAGCCGCCATCTCAGATCGCGTCCGGAATCGTCACCATCACTCGCCGCTGCGTCGATCACTCGTTGGGCCTCTCTCTAGCCGCGCTCGCTTGGTCGCGGGTTGCTGGGTTGCTTCTCGTCGCTTGTTGCTCACTTGTTGGGTTGTGAGATGTTGGTCGCTGTTTTCAAGCAGCGAGTTAAGGTTTTTTTTTTTTTTTTTTTTAAGAAAAGAAAAGAAAAGAGAAAAAAATTAAAAAAGAAAAATGGGCAAATATATATATATATATATATATATTTATTTATTTTTAAAAAAAAGTAAAAAAGGATGACTGAAAAAAATATTGAATCATCACGAAAAAAATCAGTTCCTCTAATCATCCAATCCGAAAGTGGTATTTGGTGAGGAAAAAGACTCACCAAAGCAATCTAAAGTTCTCCAAACATTAAAAAAAAAAAAAATCACTCTAGAAAAAAAAATTATATAAAAAAAATTCAAGTGTTATGAAGCTCATGTGAATTTAAGCATGACACTTGAGCCTTGAATACATCGAGTATTATGAAGCTCGTATGAATTTGAGCATGATACTTCAGTTTTGAATCTTTAAGCCGAATTGCTATAAAGTTCATATAAATTTAAGCATAGTATGTGAAATTTCTGCAAATTTAATTACCTTTTTTTTCAAGTTGGTATGCATCAACTTGAGGGTGGGTGTTAAAATATTGAATTGGGCAATTATCCAAAACTTTTTTTTCTTAGATTTTTTCCTGTTATTAATAAATATACAGTTTCTATTAAGGATGAGTCTATTGACACCTCTCATTTTATTTTTTCTACCAACTTTTTAAAATCACTTACCATATTAATTTTAAAATTAAATATCTACTTGCTCCTTTTCTAAAAAATCCTTATAAATAAATTATTTACTTTTTTCTTTCTCCTCTCATATATTATAGTCTAAATCCCTATATATTTTTTCCTTACTTTTTTTAATATTTTATTTTGTTGTTTATTTTTAATTCATTTCCACAAGATTTTTTTTAAGAGAAGATTCTTTTATTTTGTTTGTTATTATTCTTATTTTTCAATTGTTTTTGTAGTTCCATGTTATACCTAATTTTTTATTTTCTAAGAAATAACAATCAAATGAAAAATATATATGTATGATGTGAATATATAATCAAATATATTGATTTGATTTGATTATTTATTTTATAATTAATTGAGGAAAATAATTAGGAATTCATATAAATTCAGAATTATGAGCCTTTTTTAATTATCTAATAAAAAGTATTAATCAAATTTATAAAATTTTCAATTATGCTTTTCGAATAGTTAGCTTCATTAATATATTATCCTAAAGTTTTTATTGTCTCAAGAAGAAGTATACCAAAGAATAAGTTCATAGATTTTTATCTCAATATATAAACTGATAAAAAAAATTATTGGATATCTCTAAAGAAAAAAAAAAGAAATTTCATGAGAAAAAATTTTAAAAAATAAAAATAAAGCAAAACATATTTAAAAACAGTGCTGTGGTTTAGTTTTAGCATATGGAAAAAGAAGAAAGACAAATAATATAGTTATAAAGACTTTTTGAGAGAATTAAAGGGTGTAACAAGTGATTTTTTAAATTATAAAATTAATATGATAAGTGATTTTAAAAAATGGGTGAGAAAAGTAAAATGGGTGGTGTCAATATACTCACCCTTCTATTATTTATTAGTTTACTTTCATTTTCTTGATATTTTATCCCTTATAAATAGAATTAAGTTTTTTTTTTAACTTGTGAGACAAAATTAAATAAAAATACAATTCTCGCCGCTTATGCCCGCCGTACAATCTAAGTAATTTGGCAAATTAATCTCAAATCCTCCGTGCCTATAAGTAACATTGTTTAATCCCTTCATCCTTAATCAATTGGCTGTAGTGAATATCCTTTCCAATTTCGATTATTATATTATGCTTTCTATGTAATTATCCGGATTCTATTTATCTTTACGTGTGTGGACAACAATCCTTGTATTAGAAGTTGTTCTTTCAAAAAAAAAAAAAAAAAAAAAAAAAAAAAAAAAAAAAAAAAAGGAAGAAGAAGAAGAAGAAGGAGATAAAATTCTCTCCCCCGAACCGTACGCAGTTAGGCAATTATCTTTATTTTGCTTTTCTAATACATGTACATCTAAATTTGAGTTCTTTCCGTAAACAGAATTTTGAACTTGAATTAGCTCTGCATGAATTTTCTTTAAAAGGGGCCATTTTTTTCTCATATCTCCAAACTTTATGTTATTTTTTTATCATTTAATTAGTGAGAATTTCCATTTCCCATAGTTTCATAACCAATTACATATATATATATATATATATATATATTTGCTTTGGTTCATAATCAATAATTGACCATAATCACACCTATTATCGTTTTTTTAAAATTTTATTTCATTTTATTGAAGGAAGGTCATGCTTTTCATTAGGTTATGAAAAAAAAAAAAAATTGAGAGGATAGTGAAAATATAAAAATAGATCGATCCAATTCCAAATCACCTGTTTCGGTACGTCTCATTTGCAATAATTTAATTAGAGATTTTGTTAACTTGTTAAATAGTTGAGCGGTTCATTGACCTCCAATACACTTCTTATAAAATACAACTAAAGAATTATGATGTCTACTCCTTAAGATTCATAACCGTAGGATGAACTCCAATCTCAAATCAGACTATACACTACTCAACTATATATATGTTAACTTAAGAGTTGGTCAAGATCTTAGGACCAAACCCACCTCAAAACCAACGACCCCCACATAATCAAAATTAGTTGATGTAACTTAAGATGGATCGGTTAAACAAACACCTCCTCAACTAGCGAGGAGCGACAGACATTTTCACAAACACATAATCTGCATCCTTAATATAACCTTCCTTAAACACAGACACGAAGTCAGATTCAAACTAGTTTCAATGGGTAACTCCATCTCACAGAGACGGATCAATTCCGCTGCTACCGGAAAAGTGATTCTCTGGGACGGCTCGGTTCATGAGTTCGACAAGCCCCTGACGGTGGCGGAGCTAATGCTGGAGCACCCGCAGCAGGCGGTGGTGGAGTTCCAGCCCGCGGTCGCCGGAAAGCGGCCGAAGCCGTTGCCGGCGGACAAGAAGCTGGATACGAAGAGGGTTTACGTGATGCTTCCGATGAAGCGAGGGAAGGCGGCGGCTCTGTCGCCGGACGACATCCGGCGGGTTCTTCTCGCCGCGAACACCGCTCTGCGGTCGCGGCAGTTCTACTCGGTGAAGTTCCTGCCGATGTTCGCGAGGATATGCCCGGCGGTGAGCGTGGCGGCGCCGAAGAAGGAAGAGGAGTGGAGCGAAACGACGACGACGTCGTTTATCGAGAAGGAGAAGATCAGGTACGTGTCGCTGGAGAGTTTTAGTTTGGAGTTGGAGGGCGAAAGTAGGCCGGAGTATTTGAGCAAGCAGTTGTCGGGGAGGGGTTGGAAGCCGAGTTTGGACACCATCGAAGAGAAGATTAAGGTTGAGAAGAGAGTTTCTCATTGGTTGTTTTGAGTAAATTAAGGATGTTTTGTTCGTGCATGGGTCATTAATATGGAGTTATTACGTACGAGGGTACATATTACCAATGTTTCTTTCGGTTTTAGAATTGACGAAGCTAGAAAGCCATTAGTTTGTATTTCGTCATCGCCCAAATCAAAGGTATATAAAAGAAGTCGATTAGAAGTATTTGATATATAATTGCATGTGTTGGTCATGAACAAGTGCATGCTAAACATGTTAAAGAATCATGAAAGAATTTTCTTCGTCTCTTTTGTTATTTTCATGGAATTCTAGTTGATGTGCACATCCCTGTTTTCATGAAACTTTAAATTATTAATTATGTGAGGCGGACATGAGAAGTCAACCGGTTCTAGCCCGTTGACAAGATTGTGATGGATTAAAGGAGAGATCCTAGACTCGAGATATATAAATCTATTATCGTCTATATTAGTGCTTTCAAAATTGAAAAAAAACAAAAAACAAAAAAAAAAAAAAAACGAAAACCCAACAAACCAACAACTTAATAATCAAATATAATTAATGGAAACTACAATTAATCAGGAACCAAATTGTTACCATGAGAAATTTATATATTTATACTTGGTGGCTCGACTGTAGACTGCAAAATAATTGCATACTCCCCATGGTCACAACCTGATAGGCCCAACGATAGAGTAATCCGCTGATCGATCGGTCATATTTTAAAACGTGGGAAAGTATAAAAACATAGTAATAAAAGATACAGATCGTTGTTTGATCCCCACAGAGTTGAAAATGAGAAGAAACAAGCTGTAATTGTGTGAGAAGTAATTTACAGTACTGAAGGATTATATATCTATAAAATATATATTACATAGATAATCAAGGATTCAAGCAAAACAATTAATATATGGTGCATTCTTAGGTTTGAAATCAATCTTAGTAGCTTAAGAGAAAAGTTGGCCGGGCAAAGCGCGCTCATATATATATATATATATATACATACATACATACATATATATGCATACGTATATATCTTTTTCGATAGTGTGTTGGAAAAGACATCATAAATAATGTCAAGCAACCAACAGATAATAATGGAGAGATTTGGAACTGATGATTCTCCAACTAATATTTCACTGCTAATATTGTATCTCTCCTACAATTAACATTGGCTAATGCCACTTCTACTGTTTTCGCCACTGCCACTTTTCTACTGTTTTCCATATATTTGCATATATGTATTTACCTACCTTTAGGGGAAGGCCCATATATATTTGCTTATTTTTCAAAGGGTCCACACACACAGCCAACAGTCTTTATGACAAATTTTGTACATTATCCAATCCATATCCAGCTTATTAATCATGATTTTCATATTCCTATTGGTCGTCAACCTCATTATTCCCCTAATTACCATCTCTCTCTCTCTCTCTAAAATGTTGATGCAAGTTGCACCAAACCACGTCAAAAATTCCATAGCATGTGGAAGATGGAAGAAAATCTTGTATCTTCTATTATATATTAAAAGTGAGAATGATACTTTTATCGTGCATTCGTTCACACTTATCATATCATCATGTGACGCCATAGCACTCGACATATGGGTTTTGTTTTTGTTTTTTTTCCTCATACATGCTCTCCAACTAGTTAGCAAGAAAGATAACAAACATTAGAGGGGGGAAAGAAAAAAGGAAGAAGAAAAAGAAGTATACATCAACCTTTAGTGTATATTTTTGGTGTTTGATAACATATATAGAAAACTGGACAAGATCCATGCATCATCAGAATATAGAAGGGATGAAACCGAAATAATATAGTTTGTAGTGGTAATAACAATGGTGAAAATTAATGTGTCTGCTAAGAAAAGAATTATTGTCATTGAAGCAATGATGTTAATGTATGGGCAGCACTGAGATAAAAGATAGGAAAAGGAGGCAGTTGGGGACAATTAATTAAAGTTGGTTTGTAAAACAGAGTCGATTGAACCAATTTTGATGTCCTGCAAGTTGTTAGAAGGAAAAGTGGGGGATGATGTAAGGAGTAAGGCAACATTTTGGACCAAACTGTAATGTGACCTCAAAATTCTCTACCTTATGGTTAGCCTAAAAAATGAAGCTCTTTAAAGCTTAATTATTATGGGTATTATATATATAAATACACACTTACTAATTCCACATTATGGACCCTTTAAAGTTAAGTTACTACTTACCAACAATAAAATTGTACAGTGGTAAGTATGTTTTTCTTTTTTTGTTCAGGTTACATTCAGATTTCATACTTTGTAGTCCTACTCATGTTTATACGAGTGAAATTATTTTTTTTTTTAAGTTAAAATTAAGTTAGACTTTTGGACTTTAGTGCACTTTCATGATTTATTTTATACAAACAATGACGGTGTCACCAGGTGACATCAACCACCCTTTTTCACAGGCAAAAAATTAAAATAAAACTAAAATAAATCCTACTTATATGAGCCAAAATCTTTTAACCCAAAGGAATTATGAAACAAAGTTCTCATAAAGTTGTCAAAACTTCAAACCAATAATGCAGAGCACACATCCCTGTGCCCTAGTTCCCCCCCTCTCTCTTCTCTTCTTTTCATTTTCTTTTTCTTTTTCTTTTTCTTTTTTCACGTCTCTCTCTTACGTAGGATAAAATCTTATCAGATAGATAATTTAATTTAATTTAATTTTGTTTTATTATTATTATTATTATTTTTTGTATAAATGAAAACAACCAAGCAATACAGAGGATAAGAATTCAGAAAAGGTGAAAAGGGGAAGGGCACGTATATGAGAAAAAAATGACTAGTCTCTGCTCTAATTGGGTACCTTCCCAAGAGAGCACAACAAAAGCTTTTTAAATTCAGTGTTTGAGGAAACAGACAACCTCAAGTGGACGATTTCTTCTTTCTTCTTTGTTTTTTGTTCTTCCCCACTAACCCAACTATTATGATAAGTAGTGTTTGTATTCCTTTTCTTGCAAAAGAAAATAAAATAGTTTAACTGTAAATCAGAATATCGACCTTTCCATGCCAATATGTAATTTTCTTCCTTTTTTTTTTTCCCCGAAAGAAAAAGAGTTATGAAAGTAAAAGTTATATACCCAGATAACTTCGGGACGGATGCTTTATATGTGATATGTGGATCTTTTATCAAGTGGATTATCCATATATTTCAGTCAATACAGTAATAATGACTCGAATTTTAATATTTAACATGAAGGATGAGTGTCATATTTTTTTTTAATTTTACTATGTTTTCTAGATCTACAGGACAAAGCCATATTCTAAAAGATAGTAGAAAGACGTTGATATGAAAAAAAAAACCTTTCAATCAGTTAGGAAAAACAAACATTGCACAATTTTTAAACGTTATATCAAGTTAAAATGATATTCAAGCCAAAAAAAAAATCATATCTAATCAAACCGGATAAAAACATGTTAATACAGTTATTTTTAATGCTATCACAAAATTCTTTATGAACCAAAAAAAAGAAAAAAAAAGTATTTATAGATTAATTAAGATTCCAAAGCTTGAAACAAATGGAACTAGCAATGCGTAATTCCTTGGATTGTGAATGAATCCCATACTGCAAATTGACCAATCAATATTTAATTGGACAGTGAAACGATGAATATTTGGATGCACTGCTTAGTCCAATTCAGAAGCACAAGTTCTCGAAGTCAGTTTCAACAAATTTAAATATATTTTATTAGACTGTCTGATGTGTTATTATGGATGAAGAGATTCCCATATACCTATATGACAATTTGTTACGTGGATTTTAGAAGTAATGCTTATATATATATATAATATATATAATTTATTATTGCTTGACGATACAAAAGTAAAAAATCATATCTGATTTCACCGTCCAGCAATAGCAAGTGCAAGAAGTTCTCCCTTCCAAACCAAGCCACACACAACAAAGCAAGCATTCATCTAAATCTAAAATCTACTGTCAAATTTAGGGTCATAAGTCAATAAATTGGTTTTGCGTTTAAGGTGAGATTTTTTTTTTCTTTCTATTTATTTATTTATTTTAGTAAAATGGATTTAGTCATCTTAAGACGACGTCAATATTTATTATTATTTTTTTCTTTTTCGATTTTTGTTAATGCCTCGTAAACTATTCCAAGAAGAAGGGAAAAAAAAAAAGTCATTGGAATTCTAATAGTTATCATAAATAAGTGTCATTCTCCATGTTATAGTGTTGATTACTTAATGCTACAGATGTATATATGTACATGTAGTTTTACGCCTCTTATTCATGGGACTGATGGCAATGTTAATTACTTAATGCTACATATCTATATATACACACACACACACACCCACATGTAGTTTTTCGCCTCTAATTCATGGGACTGATGGCAACTCAAAGTGTTATCATCAGTTTTTATAGCTGATTTGTCTATATTTTAGTTTCCAATTTCATTTAATAACATACATAATCTGATCAGTTAGACATTATAGGTAATTAAACATGTGATTTGAACAGATTATCTCAATCAAATTATAAGAGTTCTATAAAAAAAAATATTCAGAAGCCTCTAAAACTAAAAATTAGATTTTATTTGATATTTAAATTTAACTCCAATTAAATTATATTTTTTTTATCTTTTTTTAAAAAATTAATAAAATTTATAATTATTTTTTAAAAAATCAATCAAATTTAAATTAAAAACTTTATCTTTAATTTGTAAATCAAATACAAACTTAATCATCTAGGTATGTCATCATCAAGTGGTAGCCTTGTAGGTGATTTGACTCGTCGAGTAATAATGATTAAGTTGCTTTCCTTGGTGTCTAAATCACCTGATTCTCTCCTGATCCCAATGCATGACGGGAAAATTGTAATAACAATAATGATAATATTAGTAGTGTTAATAATAATTATATATTATTATTATTATTATATTCTGTCTCAGACTAATTTTCAAGTAAGAATGGAAATACGGTGTAAAATTAGTCGATCAAGATTATCTACGTCTAACCTCACCTGATTATAGCCATTTAACTCATCTAGACCCGACCCAACTCCTCTTGGAAAGCGGGCCACTAAGGGCCCCCCAACCACTTCTCCAACGAATGGACATCTGTCACGTGTAATCCACAATATCTAAGTACACCTCCCTTTTTTTTTTTTGGTTGCTCTGGCATAGTCATACTCCTCCTATATCCGATCTTTTGATTATTTTTAATTTTCCAATTGGAAATGGCAGGTAAATCCAATAATTAGAATTTGTTAACACTAACCACTCCCTCCCTCTTTTACTTTACTCTTTTTTTTAATTATTATTATTTTTTTTAAGGAAATGGTTGAAAAAATCATGGAAATAAATCTAATCACTGAAATGGTTATAAATTACATTTTTTCTTAAGGAAAAAGTTGAAAAAATCATGGAAATAAATTTAATTACAAAAATAGTTATAAACCTTACAATTTTTTTTTTAAGGAGACGGTTGAAAATATCTTTCAACATGTAAATAAATCCAATCACCTTTTTCAATATTTAGTTGTTGTAACAAAATCGCTAGTTTCTAATTTTTAGGATTTTAGTTTTTATCTTTTTTAATATTCTAGCCTTTATTTACTGTAACAGAGTGTTAGTCTATATATTACACGGCAAGTGAATGAATACAATATGAATAACACAAAAAGCATTTTTTCTTCTTCTCTCTTCGTACTCTCCATTTTTCACATTCCACTCCTCACAAAAAAAAAAAAAAAAAAAACATTTTTTTTTTGTTTTGCCAAATATGGCTTCAATTTCAATACCCTCATCCAAAACTATCTTCTTTCTTCTTATTCTCTTCCTTCTTGGTGTTTCACGCTGCTCGGCCAGTAGAGAGCCATTTGCCTGTGACCCGAACGACATAACGACGAGGGGACTGTCGTTTTGCCAGACATCATTGCCGATAGAGGAGAGAGTGAAGGACTTGATCGGACGGCTGACATTGCAAGAGAAGGTGAGGCTGCTGGTGAACAATGCCTCCGCCGTGCCGAGGCTGGGAATCAAAGAGTACGAGTGGTGGTCGGAGGCTCTTCATGGGGTCTCCAATGTGGGTCCCGGCACCAAGTTCGGTGGGGACTTCCCCGGGGCCACTAGCTTCCCTCAAGTCATCACCACCGCTGCTTCTTTCAATGTCTCCTTGTGGGAATCCATCGGACGGGTGAGATTTTCTTTTTTCTTTTTTCGCATTAGTTAAAAGTTTAGTGTAAAATTAACCGGCGGTGTCGGGTTGCTGGTCGTGTTATGTTTGTTTCCGTAAGTAAAGTGAAAATATGTATTAATTTAATATGCCCTTTTTTTTTTTAATAATTGAGCTTTAGCAACTTACATTATTCTCTATGACCAATTAAATCATTAAAAGATAAAGTTGGAAAAAAAAGATTAAAAAATAAACGATCATGGTGAGGTATGGTGTGTGACAGTATATATCGTTTTGATGTTTATGTTTTGTTTAGGGTCACATAATAATATTTGAACAAGACGAATCTCGTGCGGACCAATAAGAACACACCCACCACCCACACGTTCTTTATTTTCAATTTTTTTTTTTTTACATTTATTCATTGCCTACAATCTTATTCTAAAAATAAAAAAAAATAAAAAAAGATTGTGTATAAATAATTCATTATTTCTTTTGAGTATTTGGTTGTAGTGAGCTTTTGTGATTTTAATATAATGAACTTCTTAACTGGTCGAGATTTGTTAGTAGTGTTTTTTTTTTTTTTAATGTCAAATCCTATTTAAGATAAAAAGCTAACACTTCATATCTATTGAGCAAAAACATTTTTTGAACTATTTGATGTAGTTCTCTTCTATTATTTTCTTTGAACTTGTAAATTTCTCTAAAGAGAGCCTTAGCCAGCTATTAAAGAAAAGATGGTGGTGAATTATGATATATTAACAACAAAAGTAACAAAAAAATAATTAATAATTAAGAACAAAAACATACTTTATGACGACATGACTTTAAGGCTCTCGAGATCAGGTTGTTATGTTTGGTAAAAGTTTGGAAAGATGAAAAAATCTGATTGGGTGAAACTCTCAACTTGGTCATGACTCCCCCATTGATAAAGCGTAGGCAAGTTGCGCAATCTAGTAGGACAAGCCTTTAAATTACTAAAGTACACAAGTGGTGGTGTACTGTGTGGGCGCAGGTGGTGTCAGACGAGGCGAGGGCAATGTATAATGGGGGCGTGGCCGGGCTCACCTACTGGAGCCCAAACGTTAATATACTCAGAGACCCTAGGTGGGGCCGGGGACAAGAGACTCCTGGTGAAGACCCCGTCGTCGTCGGCACTTACGCCGCTAGTTACGTCAAGGGGCTACAGGGAAACGACCGTAGCCGGTTGAAGGTTGCCGCTTGTTGCAAGCATTTCACGGCCTACGACCTCGATAACTGGAACGGAGTTGATCGATTTCATTTCGACGCTAAGGTAAATATTTTATTAAAAAGTTAACGGTCGTACTTTTTTTTTTAATTTTAATTTTAATGTAACGATTTAAGAAAGTCATTTATAGTAAATGTAGGAATTTTTGCGGTATACTATTAGAGTTTTTTTTTAATAAATAATTAATTATCAGAGTCTTGCTATAAGGTGTGTTACAGCTAGTTTTGTACTTTTGTACTGGGCTTACACCTATATTTAATATATGTTGGTGATCTTCCATTGAAAATCAATAGAAACATAATGTACTTTTGAATAAAGCTACACATAATCTTTTGATGTATGGACATCAAGGACCATTAAGTAGCTACCATCTTTTTGTTTTTGTTTTTTTTTTTTCTCTTATTCTTATCTTATCAAAATATATATATATATATATATAAATTATAGAAAAAGCAAATGCAAAGTACTAATACGTTCATATATGTAGTTTTATATTATTAAAGGACAAGATAAATTCTTATAATATTCCTATGTCAATCTAAGAATATCATAGAAAATAAGCTTTTTCTCGTATATTATCATAACTAATTAAAAAAAATAGATCTTATATTATCATGTTTTGTTAATATTTGATATGAAATAACACATATATTTTTTAATATCATTAAATAATATTGTATTTGTTATTTCAGTTTTAAGAATCGAATTTCACTAAACTAAATATCAGATAATACTTAGGTCTGAAAGTCACAATGACTTATTCCCATTTATTATGTGGGCTAGTGCATGGATTTTTATGCCAATACCTTATCCAAACAAGAAAATGCTAAACAAACTGTACTAGCTCACTAGACGAGACTTATACACAGCACGGCTGTAGAAATATTGCAGTTCTAGACAGCACATATGACGGTCACTTATAAATCCTTGAACAATGTTGCTAATTCCAAAATCACACATGCATCTCACGTGAGAGTAAGAGTGCAGAACTTTGTTTTGTTTTATTTTGTTTTAAATACACAAATAATTTTGAACAAATTTTTCATAAAATCCCCTTAAAATAAAAAATTTTATCATAATAATCTCTAAGTACACATTATATTATTAGTAGTCCTGAAAAAATAAAATAAAATATGATTTTGTCACTGAATTATAGGTGAGCAAGCAGGACATAGAGGACACGTTCAACGTGCCATTCAGGATGTGTGTGAAGGAAGGAAACGTGGCGAGTGTGATGTGCTCCTACAACCAGGTCAATGGTGTCCCCACTTGTGCCGACCTTAATCTCCTTAAGAAAACTGTGCGTGCTCGGTGGCGTCTTGATGGGTATCAAATCTCTCTCTCTCTCTGTGTCTCTCTGCCCCTCTCTTTGACATCATCTAAATATTGATTACTAAATAGTCCTGGGTTGTGTCGTTTAACTCACTATTGGTGGGTGAATAACTTTACAGGTATATTGTGTCAGATTGTGACTCGGTGGGGGTTTTTTATGACTCCCAACATTACACTTCTACCCCTGAAGAAGCTGCTGCTGTTGCCATTAAAGCAGGTCACTATTTGCCTCATTCACTTCTGCTTTTGATCATGACCATTCAAAAAGAATAATGCTTGGGCACCTACCATACCCTCAGCATCACAATGAACTAGTATAAAGTAATCTCTTATATGGAAGCAGCGACAGAACCAACCTTTTACTTTAATAAAAATATATATCAATAAATTTTTTTTCAGATAATTAAAAAAATATTAAAGAGTAAATAATTTAATTAGGGCTTACATGAACACAACGAATTTTTGAATGTGGACAAAATAAGAAAATTTTTAATTAAAAAAAAATTTCATCAAAAAATTCAACAGGGGTGCCGGCATCACTCACTTGACCCCTTTACCTTCACCCTTGATTATGAGACTCACTTTTTTTAGAACATATATGTGTATGATGTTTAGTATCATTAGTATGCTTCACTTTGTTAAACGATTAATGCTTTTCATTATACTCAATGATTGATTGCGAAATCAAGATTGTACTATGCATAATTAGTAAAGTGTAGCCAGTTATTTAGTCATCACATGAGAACATGATTAGTGTTTTCTATTCCTTAAAATCCATACTAAATATATTGACTTTATTTACTTTTGCTGATTTGTATACGTCTAGGTTTGGATTTGGATTGCGGACCTTTCCTGGCAGTGCACTCAGAGAATGCAGTGAAAAAAGGGTTGTTAAGCGAAATTGATATCAGCAGTGCATTAAGCAACACGCTGACGATGCAAATGAGGCTTGGGATGTTTGATGGAGAGCCCTCGGTGCAGCCATATGGGCATTTAGGTCCCAAGGATGTGTGCACCCCAGCTCACCAGGAGCTAGCCCATGAAGCAGCCGTGCAGGGTATTGTGCTTCTCAAGAATCACGGCCATTCACTGCCTCTGTCCACCCACCACCTCCGCACTGTCGCCGTCATTGGCCCTAACTCTGATGTAAATGTCACCATGATTGGCAACTATGCTGGTATGTATGTTCACTATACTTTCAAAATTAGGAAACTTTGAACTATTAAATGAGATTTTCCTTTTCGGAATGTGAATCATTCTTATTTTTTTACTTTCATGCACTTTTGTCTCATTCCATAATAAATAAAAAAGCTCAAACTTCTAATCCTAACATAAATGCCAAACAACATGTAAGAAAATTGTAAAAACAACTCTTTAAATAAACACGTTTATGATTTAATAAACCCTTTATGCTTGTTTGGATTTTTAGCCCATATCTATTTATTTGGAGGTTAAAAAAAAAAAAACTGAAGTTAAATAATTCATGAATTGTGTTTTTGAGGAACAATCTTGTAAATCACTCGAGATTAAAGCACACATGTTGAAGAGGCCAAGTCGAGGCCCAAATCATCCCAACTATGAACCCATTAAAATGGGCTTTTGAGCAAATTTACATTTTGTGGTCCACCAGGTGTTCCATGTGCCTACACAACGCCCCTCCAAGGAATATCAAGATACACAAGGGCAATTCACCAGCAGGGTTGTGCTGACGTCGCTTGTAAAGACGACAAGTTATTCAATGCAGCCATTGATGCATCTCGTCAAGCGGACGCCACAGTTTTGGTATTGGGCCTGGACCAGTCCATCGAGGCCGAGTCCAAGGACCGAACCGGGCTGCTCCTTCCTGGACGCCAGCAAGAGCTCGTATCCAAGGTTGCTTCAGCGGCCAAGGGCCCAATCATACTGGTCTTAATGTCTGGAGGCCCAATTGATGTGTCGTTCGCTAAAAACGACAATCGTATTGGCGGCTTAGTTTGGGCTGGCTATCCGGGACAAGCAGGAGGAGCAGCCATAGCGGATGTCTTGTTTGGGAAGCACAACCCAGGTGAGCTTCCTTACCCCCCACCAAAACAATTATATTAAATCTTTGTAAATTTACCGTTTTTCTTATTAATTTTTACTAAAAATGTTATTTACAACCATTTCACTTATTTGTTTAAAAGTTCAAAAAAAAAAAAAAAACGAAAGAGTAGCAGAGTATGTCTGTAAATTTATGTAACAATTTGTTCATGGTTAAATTTCTATCACGTTAAGTCAGTCCATTTATGTGATAGAAATCTTTTAAAACACTTGATGAAAATCTACAAATGAGGTCTTATTGCAACATTTAGAAAAATTTGTAGTAAAAAAGTCATATTAACACTCCTCAGTTCTAAATGATCAACTTCCATTATATTTATTTGCATTTTTAAATTATAATATGTATTCTAATGTGATGCAACATTCATCAAGTTACCACACTACTGTGCACTACATAAGGTATTTTTCTTATAATTTGATATTGATTATCAGTTTTTTATTTTTTTTCCTTGATATATTGATTGTGGTGTTCGTTAGATTCACACACACACACACACACACATATATATATATATATATATATAAATATTGAAACAAAGTGATTGTAATATGTTCAGGTGGAAAGCTGCCGATGACATGGTACCCACAAGAGTACATAACAAACCTGCCAATGACAGCCATGGACATGAGATCAAGCCCATCAAACAACTACCCAGGAAGGACCTACCGCTTCTACGAAGGCCCAGTGGTGTACCCATTCGGCTACGGTCTCAGCTACTCCAAATTCCTCCTCTCCATAGCTAGCGCTCCCACAGTGTTCTCCGTCCCCGTCGACGGCCACCGCAAAAAGGCCCAAAACACAACTACTTTCACAACAAAAACCACCATCTCCGAAAAGGCCATCAGAGTGACCCACACCCGCTGCAGCAAGCTATCATTAGGCCTCCACGTGGACGTGAAGAACGTGGGATCCAGAGACGGGTCCCACACCCTTCTGGTGTTCTCGATCCCACCTACGGGATACGGCCACTGGGCCCCACACAAGCAGCTGGTGGCCTTCCAGAAGGTCCGAGTCGCCGCCGGGTCACAGCAGCGAGTCAGGATCAGTATTCACGTTTGCAAGTACCTGAGCGTGGTGGACAGGTTTGGAATTAGAAGGGTTCCGTTGGGGCAACACAGTCTTCATATTGGTGACGCCAGGCACTCGGTTTCGCTCCAAGCGGCTACGTTGGGTGTCATCAACTCATGATTTTCTCACGTGGAATGGACATATATATATTTATAAATATATATATATATCATTATATATACACGGTGAGAATTTTTATGATTGGTAAAAGAAAATGATTACCTCTCCCTCAGTCGTTAATAAACAGTTTCGAACCGTCATATCATATCGTAGTTATGTGAAAACACATATAGGGTATATTTCTTTTACCTTATCATAGAACGGATTATTTTCCCAATATATATTAAATAAATAAATAAACGAGAGAGAGAGAGGCATGTTATGGCTGAAACATATATCTGAAGCAAAGAACTAGAGACCAAAGGTTGCTGGGCTCAAGGAGTGCTGCTGATTGGAGAACGTTTTCTGATTGATTTGAAGAAGAGGAGAGGATTTCTCAATCCTTTACTCTCCTATTTAGATTTTTTTGTGTTTTTTTTCTTTTCTTGTAAGTTTGTTTTTGCGTAATCCATTGTGAGTTTGAGATTGGTAATTGATCAATGCAATTGTACGACTGTTTTTGAGGTGGTCTTGATCATAAAATGACTTATAGCTCGGATTTTACATCAAACAAAAAAAAAAAAAAAAAGATGATAACTCTAATTGACTGGCCAGTTTGTTTTTCAACTTACAAATAAACATGCATATTAGGATAAAAAGGGGGGACAAAGAAAAAGAAAGAACACAACCAATAATAATTGATTCTAATCACCTGTTTTGATCAGAATGCCTCAAATCAACACACATTTTTTAAAATTCATTACATTTTGATTTTCATGCTGACATATTCAAACTGATATTTAATGTACTGTACGGAAATAAATCACCCTATCTGAATAGAAGATAACTATTCATCTGGATAATACATAAAACGACTGAACTAAGCATAATTTTTTTAGGTCCTAAATGATATATCGGATTTTCCAGTCAAGCTTTGGACCAGGCTTTTCTGTAAGAATGACAGGGGGGTTTGTTTGTTGTGGTCCATGCTTATCGGATGAGAAATGGTGAATGTGATACATAAGGATACACTAGTACACAGATTATAGGCACGTACATACATATATATATATGTACACATATACATACATATATATATATATATATCTAATTTACAGTACGTGGATGAGTGTACAACCAACACTACACCACTATCTCTTCCTATTCCTAACAGTCATGATTCTGGCCCTAATCCCACGCATGTTCCAGAAGGCAAGTAATAGAAGAGGTGACCACATATTCCTTTTTATCATAAATTTCAAATGGTAATCACGGCATTCATTGCACTTATGGGCGAGAAATGCGATTCTCTGGGACGGATCAGTTCAATGGGTAACTCCATCTCACAGAGACGGATCAGTTCCGCTGCTACTGGAAAAGTGATTCTCTGGGACGGCTCGTTTCATGAGTTCGACAAGCCCCTGACGGTGGCGGAGCTAATGCTGGAGCACCCGCAGCAGGCGGTGGTGGAGTTCCATCCCGCGGTCGCCGGAAAGCGGCCGAAGCCGTTGCCGGCGGACAAGAAGCTGGAGACGAAGAGGGTTTACGTGATGCTTCCGATGAAGCGAGGGAAGGCGGCGGCTCTGTCGCCGGACAACATCCGGCGGGTTCTTCTCGCCGCGAACACCGCTCTGCGGTTGCGGCAGTTCTACTCGGTGAAGTTCCTGCCGATGTTCGCGAGGATAAGCCCGGCGGTGAGCGTGGCGACGCCGAAGAAGGAAGAGGAGTGGAGCGAAACGACGACGACGTCGTTTATCGAGGAGGAGAAGATCAGGTACGTGTCGCTGGAGAGTTTTAGTTTGGAGTTGGAGGGCGAAAGGAGGCCGGAGTATTTGAGCAGGCAGTTGTCGGGGAGGGGTTGGAAGCCGAATTTGGACACCATTGAAGAGAAGATTAAGGTTGAGAAGAGAGTTTCTCATTGGTTGTTTTGAGTAAATTAAGGATGTTTTGTTCGTGCATGGGCCATTAATATGGAGTCATTACGTACGAGGGTACATATTACCAATGTTTCTTTCGGTTTTAGAATTGAAGAAGCTAGAAAGCCATTAGTTTGTATTTCGTCATCGCCCAAATCAAAGGTATATAAAAGAAGTCGATTAGAAGTATTTGATATATTATTGCATGTGTTGGTCATGAACAAGTGCATGCTAAACATGTTAAAGAATCATGAAAGAATTTTCTTCTTCTCTTTTGTTATTTTCATGGAATTCTAGTTGATGTGCACATCCCTGTTTTCATGAAACTTTAAATTATTAATTATGTGAGGTGGACATGAGAAGTCAACCGGTTCTAGCACGTTGACAAGATTGTGATGGATTAAAAGAGAGATTCTAGACTCGAGATATATAAAATCTATTATCGTTTATATTAGTGCCATCAAAATTGAAAAAAACAAAAAAAAAAAAACAAAAAACAAACAAACGAACAACTTAATAATCAAATATAATTAATGAAAATTACGATTAATCAGGAACCAAATTATTATCATGAGAAATTTATATATTTATACTTGGTGGCTCGACAGTAGACTGCAAAATAACTGCATATTCTCCATGGTCACAGCCAGATGGTACCAACGATAGAGTAGTCTGCTGATCGATCGGCCATATTTTAAAACGAGTATGGAAAAATATGAAGACGTAGTAATAAAAAATACAGATCATAGTTTGATTCCTACAGAGTTGAAAATGAGAAGAAACAAGCTGTAATTGTGTGAGAAGTAATTTACAGTACTGAAGGATTTTATATCTATAAAATATATATGCATATAAGGTTTGAAATCAATCTTAGTCGCTTAAGAGAAAAGTTGGCCGGGCAAAAGCGCGCGCGCATATATATATATATATATATATATATGCATGCGTATATATCTTTTTTGATAGTGAGTGTTGGAAAAGACATCATAAATAATGTCAAGCAACCAATATACAATAATGGAGATTTGGAACTGATTATTCTCCAACTAATATTTCACTGCCAATATTGTATCTCTCCTACAATTACCATTGGCTAATGCCACTTCTACTGTTTTCGCCATTGCCACTTTTCTACCGTTTTCCTTATATTTGCATATATGTATTTACCTTCCTTTAGGGGAAGGCCCATATATATTTGCTTAATTTTCAAAGGGTCCACACACACACACCCCACAGTCTTCATGACAAAATTTGGTACATTATCCAATCCATATCCAGCTTGTTAATCATGATTTTCATGTTCCTATTGGTCGTCAACCTCATTATTCCCCTAATTATCATCTCTTTCTCTCTCTCTCTCTCACTCTAAAAAGTTGATTCAAGTTGCATCAAACCACGTCAAAAATGCCATAGCATGTGGAAGATGGAAGAAAATCTTGTATCTTCTATCATATATTAAAAGTGCGAATGAATGATACTTTTATCATGCATTCATTCACACTTATCATATCATCATGTGGCGCCATAGCACTCGACATATGGATTTTGTTTTTTTTGTTTTTTCCTCATACATGCTCTCCAACTAGTTAGCAAGAAAGATAACAAACATTAGAGGGGGAAAGAAAAAAGGAAGAAGAAAAAGAATTATACATCAACCTTTAGTTATATATTTTTGGTGTGTGATAACATATATAAAAAACTGGACAAGATCCATGCATCATCAGAATATAGAAGGGATGAAACCGAAATAATATAGTTTGTAGTGGTAATAACAATGGTGAAAATTAATGTGTCTGCTAAGAAAAGAATTATTGTCATTGAAGCAATGATTTTAATGTATGGGCAGCACTGAGATAAAAGATAGGAAAAGGAGGCAGCTGGGGACAATTAATTAAAGTTGGTTTGTAAAACAGAGTCGATTGAACCAATTTTGATGTCCTGCAAGTTGTTAGAAGGAAAAGTGGGGGATGATGTAAGGAGTAAGGCAACATTTTGGACCAAACTGTAATGTGACCACAAAATTCTCTACCTTATGGTTAGCCTAAAAAATGAAGCTCTTTAAAGCTTAATTATTATGGGTATTATATATATAAATACACACGTATCAATTCCATATTATAGACCCTTTAAAGTTAAGTTACTACTTACCAACAATGAAATTATACAGTGATAAGTATGTTTTTCTTTTTTCGTTCAGGTTACATTCAGATTTCATATTTTGTAGTCCTACTCATGTTTATACGAGTGAAATTGTTTTTTTTTTTTTTAAGTTAAAATTAAGTTAGACTTTTGGACTTTATTGGTGCACTTTCATGATTTATTTTATACAAACAATGACGGTGTCACCAGGTGACATCAACCACCCTTTTTCACAAGAAAAAAATTAAAATAAAACTAAAATAAATCCTACTTACATGAGCCAAAATCTTTTAACCCAAAGGAATTATGAAACAAAGTTCTCATAAAGTTGTTATAACTTCAAACCAATAATGCAGAGCACACATCCCTGTGCTCTAGTTCCCCCCTTCTCTCTTCTCTTCTTTTCTTTTTCTTTTTCTTTTTCTTTTTCTTTTTTCACGTCTCTCTCTTACGTAGGATAAAATCTTATCAGATAGATAATTTAATTTAATTTAATTTTGTTTTATTATTATTATTATTATTATTTTTTGTATAAATGAAAACAACCAAGCAATACAGAGGATAAGAATTCAGAAAAGGTGAAAAGGGGAAGGGCACGTATATGAGAAAAAAATGACTAGTCTCTGCTCTAAATTGGGTACCTTCCCAAGAGAGCACAACAAAAGCTTTTTAAATTCAGTGTTTGAGGAAACAGACAACCTCAAGTGGACGATTTCTTCTTTCTTCTTTGTTTTTTGTTCTTCCCCACTAACCCAACTATTATGATAAGTAGTGTTTGTATTCCTTTTCTTGCAAAAGAAAATAAAATAGTTTAACTGTAAATCAGAATATCGACCTTTCCATGCCAATATGTAATTTTCTTCCTTTTTTTTTTCCCGAAAGAAAAAGAGTTATAAAAGTAAAAGTTATATACCCAGATAACTTCGGGATGGATGCCTTACATGTGATATGTGAATCTTTTATGAAGTAGATTATCTATATATTTCAGTCAATGGGGTAATAATTACTCGAATTTTAATATTTAACATGGAGGATGAGTGTCATATTTTTTTTTTAATTTCACTATGTTTTCTAGATCTACAGGACCAAGCCATATTTTAAAAGATAGTAGAAAGACGTTGATATGGAAAAAAAACCCTTCAATCAGTTAGGAAAAACAAACATTGCACAATTTTTAAACCTTATATCAAGTTAAAATGATATTCAAGCCAAAAAAAAAATCAAATCTAATCAAACCGGATAAAAACATGTTAATACATTTATTTTTAATGCTATCACAAAATTCTTTATGAACAAAAAAAAAAGAAAAAAAAAGTATTTATAGATTAATTAAGATTCCAAAGCTTGAAACAAATGGAACTAGCAATGCGTAATTCCTTGGATTGTGAATGAATCCCATACTGCAAATTGACCAATCAATATTTAATTGGACAGTGAAACGATGAATATTTGGATGCACTGCTTAGTCCAATTCAGAAGCACAAGTTCTCGAAGTCAGTTTCAACAAATTTAAATATATTTTATTAGACTGTCTGATGTGTTATTATGGATGAAGAGATTCCCATATACCTATATGACAATTTGTTACGTAGATTTTAGAAGTAATGCTTATATATATATATACATATATATAATTTATTATTGCTTGACGATACAAAAGTAAAAAAATCATATCTGATTTCACCGTCCAGCAATAGCAAGTGCAAGAAGTTCTCCCTTCCAAACCAAGCCACACACAACACAAGCAAGCATTCATCTAAATCTAAAATCTACTGTCAAATTTAGGGTCATAAGTCAATAAATTGGTTTTGCGTTTAAGGTGAGATTTTTTTTTTCTTTCTATTTATTTATTTATTTTAGTAAAATGGATTTAGTCATCTTAAGACGACGTCAATATTTATTATTATTTTTTTCTTTTTCGATTTTTGTTAATGCCTCGTAAACTATTCCAAGAAGAAGGGAAAAAAAAAAAGTCATTGGAATTCTAATAGTTATCATAAATAAGTGTCATTCTCCATGTTATAGTGTTGATTACTTAATGCTACAGATGTATATATGTACATGTAGTTTTACGCCTCTTATTCATGGGACTGATGGCAATGTTAATTACTTAATGCTACATATCTATATATACACACACACACACACCCACATGTAGTTTTTCGCCTCTAATTCATGGGACTGATGGCAACTCAAAGTGTTATCATCAGTTTTTATAGCTGATTTGTCTATATTTTAGTTTCCAATTTCATTTAATAACATACATAATCTGATCAGTTAGACATTATAGGTAATTAAACATGTGATTTGAACAGATTATCTCAATCAAATTATAAGAGTTCTATATAAAAAAAAATACTCAGAAGTCTCTAAAACTAAAAATTAGATTTTATTTGATATTTAAATTTAACTCCAACTAAATTATATTTTTTTATTTTTTCTAAAAAATTAATAAAATTTATAATTATTTTTTAAAAAATCAATCAAATTTAGATTAAAAATTTTATCTTTAATTTGTAAATCAAACACAAATTTAATCATCTAGGCATGTCATCATCAAGTGGTAGTCTTGTAGGTGATTTGACTCGTCGAGTAATCGTGATCAAGTTGCTTTCCTTGGTGTCTAGATCACCTGATTCTCTCTTGATCGTAATTCTTGACGGGAAAATTGTAATAACAATAATAATAATAATAATAGTAGTAGTGGTAATAATAATATATTATTATTATTATTATACTCTGTCTCAGATTAATTTTCAAGCAATACAGAACGGAAATACGGTGCAAAATTAGTCAATCAAGATTATCTACGTCCAATCTCACCTGATTATAGCCATTTAGCTCATCTAGATCCGATCCTAACTCCTCTAGGAAAGCAGGCCGCTAATGGCCCCTCAACCACTTCTCCAACCAATGAACGTCTGCCATGTGTAATCCACAATATCTAAGTACTCCTCCTCTGTTTTTTTTTTTTTTTGTTACTCTGGCACAATCATACTCCTCCTCATATCCGATCTTTTGATTATTTTTAATTTTCCAATTAGAAATGGCAGGTAAATCCAATAATTAGAATTTGTTAACACTAATCCCTCCCTCTCTCTTTTACTTTACTCTTTTTATTTTTTTATTTTTTTAAGGAAATGATTGAAAAAATCATGGAAATAAATCTAATCACCGAAATAGTTATAAATTTTTTTTTTTTTTTTAGGAAAAGGTTGAAAAAATCATGGAAATAAATCTAATCATCAAAATGGTTATAAACCTTACAATTTTTTTTTCAAGGAAACAGTTGAAAAAATCATGAAAATAAATCCAATCACCAAAATGGTTATAAATCTTACATTATCGCATACAAACTTTCAACTATATATACACTATACTTTCACTACCCTTTAGCTCCCATTCCATGTTGGACAAAAATTAAGGGTCTATAACAGACCAATATTTTAGGCCATTAGTTATTGTAACAAAATCGCTAGTTTCTAATTTTTAGGCTTTTAGTTTTTATCTTTTCCAATATTTTAGCCTTTATTTACTGTAACAGAGTGTTAGTTTTTTTTTTTTTTTTCTTTAATAAGGAAACGGTTGAAAAAATCATGAAAATAAATCCAATCCCCAAAATGGTTATAAATCTTACATTATCGCGTATAAACTTTCAACTATATACACACTATACTTTCACTACCCTTTTAGCTCCCATTCTATGTTGGACAAAAATTAAGGGTCCATAACAGACCAATATTTTAGGCTATTAGTTATTATAACAAAATCACTAGTTTCTAATTTTTAGGCTTTTAGTTTTTATCTTTTCTAATATTTTAGCCTTTATTTACTGTAACAGAGTGTTAGTTACTAAGTTTATGTATTTTTGAATGTTGTAATCTGCCTATATATTACACGGCAAGTGAATGAATATAATATGAAGAACACAAAAAGCATTTTTTCTTCTTCTCTCTTTCGTACTCTCCATTTTTCACATGGTATCAGAGTAGTGAAAGATATCACATTCTAGCCTTATATTCAGTTTTTTTTTGTCTCTTCATAATGTCCGACATCACACCATCTTCATCATCTCCACAATCATCAATACCTATCAAAACAGATCCTTATGCCATTCATCACTCAGATAGTCCTTCTACCGTTCTTGTTACACCTCTATTGACATGAGACAATTATCTATCATGGAGTTAGGCAGTAACAATCGCACTTTGTGCAAAAAGCAAACTTGGTTTTGTTGATGGGTCACTTCCAATTCCAAAGGAGAAAGATGATATTTCCAACTAGGAACGGTGTAATGATCTAGTTGGAAGTTGGATTCTTAATTCAATCTCATCTGAGATCCGTCCAAGTATCCTATATGCTGAAACTGCAGCACAAATCTGGACATATCTGAGGGATCGTTTTTCTCAATCAAATGCTCCTAAGATCTATCAATTGAAACAATCAATATCTGTCCTCAAGCATGAAGGTATGTCGGTTTCATTATATTTCACATAACTCAAATCTTTATGGGACGAACTCGGTTCTGTTATTTCTATCACTCCATGTATCTGTGGTAATGCTAAAAGCATTATTGATCAGCAAAATCAAGATCGTGCCATGGAGTTTCTTCAAGGCCTCCATGATCGTTTTTTAGCTATTCACAGTTAAATTCTCTTAATAGAGCCATTTCCTTCAATTCAGCGTATCTACAATTTAGTACGACAAGAAGAAAAACAACAAGAGATTAATATTCAAACAACTCCTACCGTTGATTCGGCAGTGCTACAGGCATCTAAACCACCATCTCGGCCTTCGGGAAAGCGCCAACGTCCTTTTTGTGAACATTGTAACAAGCATGGTCATACTCTTGCTACATGCTACCAGATTCATGGCTTCCCAGATAAGCAAGAGAAGAAATCAGGGCCACCGTCATCCACTTCCGCTACTTTCGCTAATCAATTAACATCTGAACAATACAACAAGATTCTTGCACTTCTAGCCAAAGAAGAATCTGGTGGATCATCAGTTCATTTGGCAGGTATGGCTCTTACTTATTTATCCTCTTGTTGGATCATTGATTCAGGTGCTTCTAATCATATATGTACATCTCTTTCTTTTTTTTCTTCATATTCTACCGTTCATAAAAGTATATCAGTTCAATTGCCTGATGGTTCTCAGGCGCCCGTGACACATATAGGCACAATTCATTGTTCATTATCACTTACTCTCACAAATGTTTTTCACATTCCATCTTTTAAATTCAATTTGTTATCTATTTCACAATTAACAAAGTCAACAAATTGTGAAGTAATTTTTTCATCTTCTGAATGTATATTTCAGGACCGAACAACGAAGAAGAAGATTGGTCGAGGTAGTGCTCGAAATGGTCTTTTTTATCTAAATACAGATTTAGGGTTTAATTTTGCCTTTTCTTTCACGCATTGTAATAAATTTGATCTATGGCATTCTCGCCTTGGTCATCCATCTAGGTCTCGTTTTGATTTCATTGTTAAGAATTCTCCAAGTATTATTGCAAATAAAGATTTCGTTTGTGATATATGTCCGCGTGCTAAACAGTCACGTCTTTCTTTTTCTCAAAGTGCATCTTGTTCTTCTCATTGTTTTGAATTAATTCAGGTTGATATTTGGGGTTCTTTCTCTATACCTTCCAAAAATGAAGTACGTTTCTTTTTAACTATTGTTGACGATTATTCAAGGTGTACTTAGATTTATTTAATGAAACATAAATCTGAAACTTTCAATATGTTAATTCATTTTTTTAATCAAATCAATCGTCAATTCAACACAAAAATTTCTCGTATCAACTCCGGTAATGGGGAAATTTTTCTTCCTCAACTTCAAACCATTCGTTCAGACAATGGTTCTGAATTTCTTTCTAAACAAATTCAAACATAGTTTCATGACAATAGAATTATTCACCAATGTAGTTGCATTGCAACCCCCCAACAAAATGGCGTTGTAGAACGTAAGCATCGGCATCTACTTGATGTTGCTAAAGCTCTACGATTTCAAGCAAACTTGCCTCTTTCTTTTTGGGGTGAATGTATTCTCACTGCTGCCTTTCTTATTAACAAACTTCCAACTCCAATCCTTAAATATAAATCACCTCATCAAGTTTTACTTGGAACTGTTCCATCATATTCATCTTTTCGAGTTTTCGGATGTTTATGTTTTGCTAAAAATATGAATATTCAACATAAATTGATGAGCGAGCCAAACCCGGTATTTTTATTGGTTATCCGTATGGTCAAAAGGGATATCGTATATATGATTTCAAAACTCATCAAATCTACATTTTTCGTAATGTCATTTTTCATGAGTCAATTTTTCCATATCATGATCTTCCATCTCCATCGTTTAAAAATTCAATTACCATTACTCCAATTCATGATGATGGAACATTTGACTATACTACACCACCTATTGTTCCAATTGATGTTTCTTTTAGTAATTATATTCCTCAGAATCTAGTTGATTATTCCAATGATTAACTAGTGCCTATTTCCATGTCTTCTCCGCTTAATAACTAAACCAATTCTCCATTTATTTCTGAGGACACTCTCTCCAATAATTCTCCATCAATGGCACCTGCTCCTATCATTAATAATCATCCTCAGCGAATTCATCACCCACCAGGTCATCTCAAGGATTATATTTGTAATCATATTTCACTCTCAACTAATTTTCCACTAGCAAATTATTTTTCTTGGTCCCATCTAAGCATCTATAACTTTATGATAAAACTATCAAATTATTTTCCTTTTCCTAATTCCTGTGGGTAAGTTAGGAAATATAATTTGATATTTTATCCTAATTAATCATACAAATATAATAAAAATTCCTGCGGGATAAAATCTATCATATTACGTATGATTAACTATAACTAATATTATAATGTGATCCTAAAATACTTAATATATAGTTTTAATTAATTAAAGATGTTGTGGTTACTTTCTAATTAATTAAAATTATATAGATCACTCAACATTAAATAAATGGGTGTTTGGTGAATGAGTTGAGTTTGAGTTGAATTGAGATTTTTAAGTTTGAATAGTAATTTTTGTTGATTTTTTCAGAAAAAATAAAAAACATGATGAAAAAAGTACAGTTTAATTTGAAATAAGATGGGGAACCAAAAAAATCTTAAATCTTAATTAAGACTCATAAAAACATAAACAATATTTACACGTAAAAATGAAACAACAATATACTAATATTATTTATCTTAATTTTACATGTATAATAAAACAATAAATTATACACACAAATAACAAAATAATATAAACACATAATAATATCCACAATATATAAAAATTATTAAGTTCTGCAAAAATCCTATATATAAAAAAATATATATTTAACCGTTTGCAAAATTTTATCCCTTAAACGACATGTCGTTTATTAAAAATGACACATTTTCTCACAAAAACGACGTGTCGTTTTCTTCATCTGCCAATAAAAACGACATGTCGTTTTAAACCATATAAAACGGCTTGTCGTTTTGACAGAAGGGCAGCAATCTTGCACAACAAAAAAACGACATGTCGTTTTTCATCGTCTTCAACCTCCAGCCGGGTCAAATCGACCCGGTTCGGACCCTCAGTGAAACCCGACGGTTTCTCAGCCTTTCATACACCGAAATTGACGTTTCAAATCACAAAATTCTAGAAATTTAATGTCTAAACGATTCATAATGATATTTCGCATCAAAAAAGTCAGAAATTCAAATTCAAAATCTCAAAAAAAAAAAATTCTATCATAACACTGTAAAACAACAAGGCAGAGGCAAAATCTCTCTCTGATACCAACTGTTAAATTTAACTTAATTATCTAAATACCAACAATCCTAAATAGCAAATAGATCAAATGCGGAATAAAATTTTTGATCGAAAACATATCTCCCGCCATTGTTGTTTTCAACGTTCAAGGTTATGAGTAAGTGTTTTCTTTTGGGTTTATGGTTCTTCTAAACCCTCACTCTCTCTCGACTGAGGGTGTAATTCGATTCTAAATGAGAAAGCAGGTTTAGGGTAACAAAACCGAGTTGCTACGTCTAAAATGATTGGAATGAATATGGACCACATAATGGCTATGTTTTGATTGTTATCGAGATTTTCGAATTTCGAAAATCCGTTCGGAAGATTCTGGAAACGGAAAAAATCCAATCCGAAACAGAAAAAATCTAACAGTAATCTGCCTATATATTACACGGCAAGTGAATGAATACAATATGAAGAACACAAAAGGCATTTTTTTCTTCTTCTCTCTTCGTACTCTCCATTTTTCACATTCCACTCCTCAAAAAAAAAAAGATCCTTTTTTTTTTTTGTTTTGCCCAAACATGGCTTCAATTTCAATACCCTCATCCAAAACTATAATCTTCCTTCTTCTTATTCTCTTCCTTCTTGGTGTTTCACGCTGCTCGGCCAGTAGAGAGCCATTTGCCTGTGACCCGAACGACATAACGACGAGGGGACTGTCGTTTTGCCAGACATCATTGCCGATAGAGGAGAGAGTGAAGGACTTGATCGGACGGCTGACATTGCAAGAGAAGGTGAGGCTGCTGGTGAACAATGCCTCCGCCGTGCCGAGGCTGGGAATCAAAGAGTACGAGTGGTGGTCGGAGGCTCTTCATGGGGTCTCCAATGTGGGTCCCGGCACCAAGTTCGGTGGGGACTTTCCCGGGGCCACGAGCTTCCCTCAAGTCATCACCACCGCTGCTTCTTTCAATGTCTCCTTGTGGGAATCCATCGGACGGGTGAGATTTTCTTTTTTCTTTTTTCGCATTAGTTAAAAGTTTAGTGTAAAATTAACCGTCGGTATCGGGTTGCTGGTCATGTTATGTTTGTTTCCGTAAGTAAAGTGAAAATATGTATTAATTTAATATGCCCTTTTTTTTAATAATTGAGCTTTAGCAACTTACATTATTCTCTATGACCAATTAAATCATTAAAAGATAAAGTTGGAAAAAAAAGATTAAAAAATAACGATCATGGTGAGGTATGGTGTGTGACAGTATATGTCGTTTTGATGTTTATGTTTTGTTTAGGGTCACATAATAATATTTGAACGAGACGAATCTCGTGCGGACCAATAAGAACACACCCACCACCCACACGTTCTTTATTTTCATTTTTTTTTTTTACATTTATTCATAGCCTACAATCTTATTCTAGAAATAAAAAAAAAAAGATTGTGTATAAATAATTCATTATTTCTTTTGAGTATTTAGTTGTAGTGAGTTTTTGTGATTTTAATATAATGAACTTCTTAACTGGTCGAGATTTGTTAGTAGTGTATTTTTTTTTTAATGTCAAATCCTATTTAAGATAAAAAGCTAACACTTCATATCTATTGAGCAAAAACATTTTTTGAACTATTTGATGTAGTTCTCTTCTATTATTTTCTTTGAACTTGTAAATTTCTCTAAAGAAAGCCTTAGCCAGCTATTAAAGAAAAGATGGTGGTGAATTATGATATATTAACAACAAAAGTAACAAAAAAATAATTAATAATTAAGAACAAAAACACACTTTATGACGACATGACTTTAAGGCTCTCGAGATCAGGTTGTTATGTTTGGTAAAAGTTTGGAAGGATGAAAAAATCTGATTGGGTGAAACTCTCAACTTGGTCATGACTCCCATTGATAAAGCGTAGGCAAGTTGCGCAATCTAGTAGGATAAGCCTTTAAATTACTAAAGTACGCAAGTGGTGGTGTACTGTGTGGGCGCAGGTGGTGTCAGACGAGGCGAGGGCAATGTATAATGGGGGCGTGGCCGGGCTCACCTACTGGAGCCCAAACGTTAATATACTCAGAGACCCTAGGTGGGGCCGGGGACAAGAGACTCCTGGTGAAGACCCCGTCGTCGTCGGCACTTACGCCGCCAGTTACGTCAAGGGGCTACAGGGAAACGATCGTAACCGGTTGAAGGTTGCCGCTTGTTGCAAGCATTTCACGGCCTACGACCTCGATAACTGGAACGGAGTTGATCGATTTCATTTCGACGCTAAGGTAAATATTTTATTAAAAAGTTACCGGTCGTACCATTTTTTTTTTAATTTTAATTTTAATGTAACGATTTAAGAAAGTCATTTATAGTAAATGTAGGAATTTTTGTACTTTTGTACTGGGCTTACACCTATATTTATTATATGTTGGTGATCCTCCATTGAAAATCAATAGCAACATAATGTGCTTTTGAATAAAGCTACACATAATCTTTTGATGTATGGACGTCAAAGGACTATCAAGTAGCTAACATCTTTTTTATTTTTTATTTTTTTTTCCTCTTATTCTTATCTTGGCAAAAAAATAATAATTTAATTATAGAAAAACCAAATGCGAAGTTCTAATACGTTCATATATGTAGTTTTATATTATTAAAGGACAAGATAAATTCTTATAATATTACTATGTCAATATAAGAATGTCACAGAAAATAAGCTTTTTCGTATATTATCATAACTAATTTAAAAAAATAGATCTTATATTATCATGTTTTGTGATATTTTTTAATATCGTTAAAAAATATTGTATTTGTTACTTCAGATTTAAGAATCGAATTTCACTAAACTAATAACAAAGAATCTTTAGGTCTGAAAGTCACAATGATTTATCCCCATTTATTATGTGGGCTAGTGCATGGATTTTTGCACTAGTACCTTATCCAAACAAGAAAATGCCAAATAAACTGTATCAACTTACTAGACGAGACTTATACACATCACGGCTGCAGAAATATTGCAGTTCTAAACAGTGCTATGGCGGTCACTTATAAATCTTTGAATAATGTTGCTCATTCTAAAATCACACATGCATCTCACGTGAGAGTAAGAGTGCATAACTTTGTTTTGTTTTGTTTTAAATACACAAATTGTTTTGAACAAATTTTTCATAAAATCCCCTTAAAATGAAAAATTTTATCACAATAATCTCTGAGTACACATTATATAATTATTAGTCCTGAAAAAATAATAATCTAATTTTTTCACTGAATTACAGGTGAGCAAGCAGGACATAGAGGACACGTTCAACGTGCCATTCAGGATGTGTGTGAAGGAAGGAAACGTGGCGAGTGTGATGTGCTCCTACAACCAGGTCAATGGTGTCCCTACTTGTGCCGACCCTAATCTCCTTAAGAAAACTGTGCGTGCTCGGTGGCGTCTTGATGGGTATCAAATCTCTCTCTCTGCCCCTCTCTACGACATCATCTAAATATTGGTTATCAAATAGTCCTCTTTTACCTCACTATTAATGGATGAATAACTTTACAGGTATATTGTGTCGGATTGTGACTCGGTGGAGGTTTTGTATGACTCCCAACATTACACTTCTACCCCTGAAGAAGCTGCTGCTGTTGCCATTAAAGCAGGTCACTATTTACCTCATTCACTTCTGCTTTTGATCATGACCATTCAAAAAGAATAATGCTTGGGCACCTACCATACCCTCGGCATCACAATGAACTAGTATAAAGTAATCTCTTATATGGAAGCAGCGACAGAGCCAACCTTTTACTTTAATAAAAATATATATCAATAAATTTTTTTTCAGATAATTAAAAAAATATTAAAGAGTAAATAATTTAATTAGGGCTTACATGAACACAACGAATTTTTGAATGTGGACAAAATAAGAAAAATTTTTAATTAAAAAAAAATTTTCATCAAAAAATTCAACAGGGGTGCCGGCATCACTCACTTGACCCCATTTACCTTCACCCTTGATTATGAGACTCACTTTTTTTAGAACATATATGTGTATGATGTTTAGTATCATTAGTATGCTTCACTTTGTTAAATGATTAATGCTTTTCATTATACTCAATGATTGATTGTGAAATCAAGATTGTACTATGCATAATTAGTAAAGTGTAGCCAGTTATTTAGTCATCACATGAGAACATGATTAGTGTTTTCTATTCCTTAAAATCCATACTAAATATATTGACTTTATTTACTTTTGCTGATTTGTATACGTCTAGGTTTGGATTTGGATTGCGGACCTTTCCTGGCAGTGCACTCAGAGAATGCAGTGAAAAAAGGGCTGTTAAGCGAAATTGATATCAGCAGTGCATTAAGCAACACGCTGACGATGCAAATGAGGCTTGGGATGTTTGATGGAGAGCCCTCGGTGCAGCCATATGGGCATTTAGGTCCCAAGGATGTGTGCACCCCAGCTCACCAGGAGCTAGCCCATGAAGCAGCCGTGCAGGGTATTGTGCTTCTCAAGAATCACGGCCATTCACTGCCTCTGTCCACCCACCACCTCCGCACTGTCGCCGTCATTGGCCCTAACTCTGATGTAAATGTCACCATGATTGGCAACTATGCTGGTATGTATGTTCACTATACTTTCAAAATTAGGAAACTTTGAACTATTAAATGAGATTTTCCTTTTCGGAATGTGAATCATTCTTATTTTTTTACTTTCATGCACTTTTGTCTCATTCCATAATAAATAAAAAAGCTCAAACTTCTAATCCTAACATAAATGCCAAACAACATGTAAGAAAATTGTAAAAACAACTCTTTAAATAAACACGTTTATGATTTAATAAACCCTTTATGCTTGTTTGGATTTTTAGCCCATATCTATTTATTTGGAGGTTAAAAAAAAAAAAAACTGAAGTTAAATAATTCATGAATTGTGTTTTTGAGGAACAATCTTGTAAATCACTCGAGATTAAAGCACACATGTTGAAGAGGCCAAGTCGAGGCCCAAATCATCCCAACTATGAACCCATTAAAATGGGCTTTTGAGCAAATTTACATTTTGTGGTCCACCAGGTGTTCCATGTGCCTACACAACGCCCCTCCAAGGAATATCAAGATACACAAGGGCAATTCACCAGCAGGGTTGTGCTGACGTCGCTTGTAAAGACGACAAGTTATTCAATGCAGCCATTGATGCATCTCGTCAAGCGGACGCCACAGTTTTGGTATTGGGCCTGGACCAGTCCATCGAGGCCGAGTCCAAGGACCGAACCGGGCTGCTCCTTCCTGGACGCCAGCAAGAGCTCGTATCCAAGGTTGCTTCAGCGGCCAAGGGCCCAATCATACTGGTCTTAATGTCTGGAGGCCCAATTGATGTGTCGTTCGCTAAAAACGACAATCGTATTGGCGGCTTAGTTTGGGCTGGCTATCCGGGACAAGCAGGAGGAGCAGCCATAGCGGATGTCTTGTTTGGGAAGCACAACCCAGGTGAGCTTCCTTACCCCCCACCAAAACAATTATATTAAATCTTTGTAAATTTACCGTTTTTCTTATTAATTTTTACTAAAAATGTTATTTACAACCATTTCACTTATTTGTTTAAAAGTTCAAAAAAAAAAAAAAACGAAAGAGTAGCAGAGTATGTCTGTAAATTTATGTAACAATTTGTTCATGGTTAAATTTCTATCACGTTAAGTCAGTCCATTTATGTGATAGAAATCTTTTAAAACACTTGATGAAAATCTACAAATGAGGTCTTATTGCAACATTTAGAAAAATTTGTAGTAAAAAAGTCATATTAACACTCCTCAGTTCTAAATGATCAACTTCCATTATATTTATTTGCATTTTTAAATTATAATATGTATTCTAATGTGATGCAACATTCATCAAGTTACCACACTACTGTGCACTACATAAGGTATTTTTCTTATAATTTGATATTGATTATCAGTTTTTTATTTTTTTCCTTGATATATTGATTGTGGTGTTCATTAGATTCACACACACACACACACACACACACATATATATATATATATATAAATATTGAAACAAAGTGATTGTAATATGTTCAGGTGGAAAGCTGCCGATGACATGGTACCCACAAGAGTACATAACAAACCTGCCAATGACAGCCATGGACATGAGATCAAGCCCATCAAACAACTACCCAGGAAGGACCTACCGCTTCTACGAAGGCCCAGTGGTGTACCCATTCGGCTACGGTCTCAGCTACTCCAAATTCCTCCTCTCCATAGCTAGCGCTCCCACAGTGTTCTCCGTCCCCGTCGACGGCCACCGCAAAAAGGCCCAAAACACAACTACTTTCACAACAAAAACCACCATCTCCGAAAAGGCCATCAGAGTGACCCACACCCGCTGCAGCAAGCTATCATTAGGCCTCCACGTGGACGTGAAGAACGTGGGATCCAGAGACGGGTCCCACACCCTTCTGGTGTTCTCGATCCCACCTACGGGATACGGCCACTGGGCCCCACACAAGCAGCTGGTGGCCTTCCAGAAGGTCCGAGTCGCCGCCGGGTCACAGCAGCGAGTCAGGATCAGTATTCACGTTTGCAAGTACCTGAGCGTGGTGGACAGGTTTGGAATTAGAAGGGTTCCGTTGGGGCAACACAGTCTTCATATTGGTGACGCCAGGCACTCGGTTTCGCTCCAAGCGGCTACGTTGGGTGTCATCAACTCATGATTTTCTCACGTGGAATGGACATATATATATTTATAAATATATATATATATCATTATATATACACGGTGAGAATTTTTATGATTGGTAAAAGAAAATGATTACCTCTCCCTCAGTCGTTAATAAACAGTTTCGAACCGTCATATCATATCGTAGTTATGTGAAAACACATATAGGGTATATTTCTTTTACCTTATCATAGAACGGATTATTTTCCCAATATATATTAAATAAATAAATAAACGAGAGAGAGAGAGGCATGTTATGGCTGAAACATATATCTGAAGCAAAGAACTAGAGACCAAAGGTTGCTGGGCTCAAGGAGTGCTGCTGATTGGAGAACGTTTTCTGATTGATTTGAAGAAGAGGAGAGGATTTCTCAATCCTTTACTCTCCTATTTAGATTTTTTTGTGTTTTTTTTTCTTTTCTTGTAAGTTTGTTTTTGCGTAATCCATTGTGAGTTTGAGATTGGTAATTGATCAATGCAATTGTACGACTGTTTTTGAGGTGGTCTTGATCATAAAATGACTTATAGCTCGGATTTTACATCAAACAAAAAAAAAAAAAAAAAAGATGATAACTCTAATTGACTGACCAGTTTGTTTTTCAACTTACAAATAACACATGCATATTAGGATAAAAAGGGGGACAAAGAAAAAGAAAGAACACAACCAATAATAATTGATTCTAATCACCTGTTTTGATCAGAATGCCTCAAATCAACACACATTTTTTAAAATTCATTACATTTTGATTTTCATGCTGACATATTCAAACTGATATTTAATGTACTGTACGGAAATAAATCACCCTATCTGAATAGAAGATAACTATTCATCTGGATAATACATAAAACGACTGAACTAAGCATAATTTTTTTAGGTCCTAAATGATATATCGGATTTTCCAGTCAAGCTTTGGACCAGGCTTTTCTGTAAGAATGACAGGGGGGTTTGTTTGTTGTGGTCCATGCTTATCGGATGAGAAATGGTGAATGTGATACATAAGGATACACTAGTACACAGATTATAGGCACGTACATACATATATATATATGTACACATATACATACATATATATATATATATATATCTAATTTACAGTACGTGGATGAGTGTACAACCAACACTACACCACTATCTCTTCCTATTCCTAACAGTCATGATTCTGGCCCTAATCCCACGCATGTTCCAGAAGGCAAGTAATAGAAGAGGTGACCACATATTCCTTTTTATCATAAATTTCAAATGGTAATCACGGCATTCATTGCACTTATGGGCAAGAAATGCGTATACACACACACACACATATGTATATGTACATCTCCAATGATATCATTCATATATAATGATGTGTATAGGAATTTTTTTTATTGTCCTTCTTCTTCGCCACAAATCCTACATATATATACACCTTTCAAAACCACATGACTCTGCTGCGATGCCTGCCTTGCATTCATTTAATAACAGAGACCTTTTTGTTTATGGAAAAAGACGTGAAAGGCTCTAACGAAGCTAAAAGTGAACAGGACAGAGGAAACTTAGGCCCCATCATTTTAAATATACACGTCGTTGCTATCAATACAGTTTTTGACTGTGTGAAACCTCCAACCACGATCGCAAAAATCTGTACTATAGAGGGAAAAAAATAAATTAAAATAAAGACCATGATAACTACATGTATACATCACTTCTATATAAAACATGTATGTATGCTATGTATGTGTGTGTGTACATATATATATATGAGCTGTATGTCCGTCTGTCACATTTGGCTGTGCATGTGGTGTGTGTAAGAAAAATCCCACTAAAAATATAAGATTTTGGAGGTCACGCGAGGGGAATTTTGAACACACACTCACACATACATACATTTAAGTACATATTTGTGTTATATATAAATATATATATGCATCGTAGCACTGCAATGGGATTAAACTACACAATGCCGAAATGGGAAATAGTGATCCAAAATAGGAAAGTTTTGAAGTACGGCAAAGGTAGGGATGATCCGAAATTCCAAGCTGGCCCAAAAAGCAGCCCTAATCATGCATTGTATGTTCCATGTGCTTTGGCTCTGATGACTTCTGAAGCTGGCATTGGCATGCTCTTTTATATATATATATATATATATATATATATATATGCACTAAGACCATCTCCAAAACATTAAGCCATGTCAATGCTACATTTGTTACAAAGAAGTGTGAAAAAATAATATTATTTTACTCTATATTCTAATACATAATGCTATTTTTAATGTTAATTTTACTTTTTGTTATTTTTACTCTGTTTTGGAACTTATAAAAATGAGCATTTAGTATTTAAATAATTTAAAAATGAAATTAGCGTAATAATTACATGACAAAAATAAATGCAACAATCAATAGGAATCAAATATTAAATTTAATATTGGTTATATCTTGTGGTAAATTTATCATAAAATTTAGCGTTTGACAAATTTGACATCAAATATAATACTATATTAAAGAATACCTTTTTAATCTAAATATCAAAATTTATCATTATCACAACCTTTTAACATTACATTAGAGATGCTCTTAGAGCAATATATATATATATATATATAGCTATACATATATATTGGCTTTTGAACTTGACATTTATGACGCAAATAGATAAACTGTTTGGTCCATGAGAAAACCAAGGTACCTCAAATCTCCATGTCCCAAAAACTCTAAAACACATCCATACCCTTCATCATTATACGAGGCATTGTGCTTTTGTCATATCCGAAACAACCAACAAATGCTTTATGCAATTGCCACTGTCACGTATAGAAACAATATATATATATATATATATATATATGAATCAGAAACTCAGAGATGACAGTAAATATTAACAATAATTACCTAACCCAATAAAGGTTTTTTTTTTTAATCCCTAACAAGTTTCATGCATATATAAGTCGTACTTAGTGTTTGGTCAAATAGAAAGAGTATATATGTATGTGTGTGTGTGTAAATCGTTGCCATTAGTTTCAATGAACATGAAATGTGAAAAGGGATCATTGAGATTGGAACATTAATAAAGCTTAGGCTTCATTGGGATTTAAAAAAAAAAAGGCCTATTTTTTTTTTTTTTTTTTTTTTAAGTTTCTTGTTTTTGAAGTTGATATATTTAGCATTTTAAGGAGAACAAATGAGTGGAAAAAGAAAAAAAGAAAAAGTTTCACTGGTATCGTTATCCTAAGCACCGGGAGCATAAGATGCAAGGCGAAAGAGAGTAAAAGTGATAATTGCATAAAACTGATTTGTCTGTTTGTTAATTAGGTAAAATTAATAATGAAATTAATTAAAGGGAATAACTTTTGGGAAAGGGCTGAGGAAGTAGTACTTTGGAGGGGTGGTTTAGGGCCTCGAAAAGTGAAGTCTGAAGCCATCTGATGCCCCCCATGACTCAGATAACACAACAGCTCCATCATACCCCACTTTTGCACATGTTCCCTCCCAATTATTGCATTTCGCTTTTTATCTTTTTCTTCTTCTTTTTTTCCCCCCCTTTCTTTTTTTCTTGTATTTTTTTTTTTTATAATTTTTTTCACCTTTGCTTCAGCAATTCAGCTTTAAAATCAGGTGCCAATCTGCTATCTTGGGGTTTCTTATACGGGCACGGTAAAGTACAGTAACACATGTGTTTTTCATTTTTTTTCCCCCTCTTTCTTCCAAAAGTAATGCAAATGCAATTCTCAATTTTGATGAAATAAGAGAATTTCCGTGTTAAGACAAACAAAAATATACTTTATCAATATTATGTGGCTCTAAACATATCAAAAATTTACTAAAAAAAAAACATATCAAATTGAGGATAAGATTTTTTTTTTCCTGAATACTGATATGGTAATTTAAAACTGCATAATATCAACATTAAAAAAGAAAAAACTCTTATCACATTATTATTCTTCCTTACAAAAAACAGACGAGTTTTTTTAATAATAATAATAATAATTTATTTGTTGCCTGTGGGATGTGATTCAAACCAATAGGCCATGGGTTGGTGCATCAAAACAGATGAAGTTGTCAATGGCTCGGAAACCCGTGTTGACTCGGTCGGTCATTGCCCTGAATCTTGATTGATTAACGCATTCCGACTCTCCGAGTGAGTTGAGTTTTCATTTTCCTACGTTTTATTATTATTTTTATTATTATTATTATCAATTACAATATTTCATTTCTATCTTTAATGCAAGAGTTAGACTTTTCTTTCATTTGGCGGCGCGACCACTAATAAAATGTATGGTGTCTGATTTCCCACGTAACTGAAAAGTTTTCGAGGGAAAAGAAAAAAAAAAAATAGAAGAGAGTATATACATATTTCACATTACGTATATTAAAAAAAAATTTTAAGATTCATTAGGTATATTGAATTATTCCATAGACTCAATAATTTAATAATGTCCACGTTTAAACTTTTGGAATTTTATAAATGGACTCATCAACTAATACTTTGCTAAAATAAATAAACAAATTAATAAAAACTTCAGATAAAAAAAAATACTATAGATCTGTCACAAACCGTAATTTTTTATTCAATCGGATTAAAGAAAATCTTTAAGGATCAAAGTTCGTATGGTATATAGCCTAAAAATAAGAGTGATGTTTTAGTGTATTCTCGTGGTTTTTGGCATTCATTAAATTATATTTATTCTCAAAAATTTTTTATTATTAAAAAAAAATTAGCCAAAAAAAAATTGGAAAAGAAATCGTTTTATAAATTTCAATTTCAAGAAAACCACGTTTCTTTTGAATGGAAGATTTATGAATCTGCAAGTATTGGGTGTCTGATAAGTAGTGCTTTCACACTCCTAACCAACTCAATGTGAAAATATAAAATATAAAACATTAGTAACTGTCAACTCGTTTGCTAGCTACATATGAAAATTTTATTTTTCTAAAATAAAAAATAAACTCGATAGCTAGCTAGCATATGGGATAATTTTTTAACTCATTTGAAGAAGTTTATTAATTCATTACACTACATAATAGGTGTTCTTGTACTCTCATTACATATATATTAATTCATAAAAATAAAAATAAAATGTCACAGACCATGTAGTTGTGGGAAGTAGATGGTTTAACGGCAAGATACACGAATTATCCGAATGCGAGCTTTAATTATTCAAAACAAGCATCTCATTATTAATACTTTATGTTTTTTTTTTTTTTTTTTTTTTTGTTGCTTCAAATCTGGTTAGTAAATACTTGATCTGGTCCACCTTTAAATAAATTCTTCCATCTGGTCAAAACCCGTTCACTAATAGTAAGACGACACCTGCCAGCTCTAATTAATTATTTAATGTGCACAAATCTGCGCCAATCGATTTCATTTCAATGCTCACTAAGATTATTCGAGCGCTTAAAAATTTTAAGTTATTAGTTTTCTCACTTCCACGACGTCATTAATCAAGAAAATAACACCTCACATATTCGTGTCATTTAATATGCAACGAGACTTAATTTTGCCTATAATCTTTACCTCTTCTCTAATTAATGAATTTTTGGTTTTGGTGGAAATTCTCTAATTAATACTTCCACAATAATAAAGGAAAATTAATCCATGTTTTATCATTATTAAGAGAATTTATTCAATATATTGAATGATCAAGTTTACTGTGTGGTAAACTCATTTGACAAATAATTGATATTTAGATGATTTATACATATCAAATCAATTTAATATGAAAGAGGTGTAGGTAAAATCTTTATAACATGATAATTACGCAACTAATAATAAACATATAATGAGATAAAAAGCCGCTATTTATTAAACATGCTCTCACCTTATATAAGTATGATGTTCTACATTTGATTGTACAGAATAATTTCTCTTCTATTATATTCTTTTAAGAATATATAAATATATATTAGTGTTATATTTTTCCCATATATAATTGATTTGTTTTGCCTAACAAAATATTGTAAACCTCATTTTAGTAGGAATGATTAGTACTAGAATTCTCCAAATATATTAGGTGCATAATGGCAACTTTTGGATCAGAAAAATCGCGAAAACCCACCTGGATTAGGTTGGCCTTGTTGGCCATTTGAGTAGTGTTATAAATAAGCAAGCTTAGCACTTAGTTCTTGGCAAAGCTAAGCTCGCACATGGGCTGCCATCTCCACGCCAAACCTCATCACCAAAACACGTGCGTCCCTCAGTGCCTGGCTGAGCTTTTTGCAGAGCTTCATACACACACACACACACATATCCGCATCAAAAGGACCACTAACATTGGATGAATTGCCAAATATGATTGGTTAAGCAAACAAATATATATACATGTATATAAATATATATTATAAGCCTGTATGGTTGAGTTGAGCCGTCAAAAATGAAAGCTTATTAGTACTGTTCTCAAGACTATGAGAACCTTATCTCAAGTGTTATTTTTTTTTATAAGGGAATCTTTTGGACTTCACGTCACAGTTTGCCCCCTTAGATCCGAGCATGTCATAGAGAATGGGAGCTTTTCTCCACTAACCACTAAATTATATATATATATATATATGTATATATGTATATATGTATGTATGTGTGTGTGTGTGTGTATATGTATGTCTGTATTATTAATCAAAAGGATTCGTTAATGATATCTAATTTGTCATACTAAGATTGGCTAAAAGCCGAGAGATCCCAGGTGGACTGGCTATAGCCAACTAATTTCCCTCTTAAATAACGGTCCTTGCCAATTGCATTTGCCACGCTGGCGATATAGTGGGTAGTGTATGTATGATTTTTCATCTTTTAAAACTATCTGAAAAAGAAAATATTCAAACGCGCTTATTTAAATTAGGAAGAAATAAGTAATTAACATTAATATGTTATTTAATTAAAGTATTTCAAAATCTGGTATTTCTTTTTTTTTTTTAATATGAAAAAAAAACACTATTTACTATAATTTTGTTTAAATTGTTCATCTAGAGAAAATGATAGCGGCCCTTTAAAAGGTTGTAAAGCCCTTTAAAACGACTTATATACCCCTTAAATTGTTCTCAAACTTTTATTTTAACAATTAATCACTTAAGTTTATTAATTTGTTACAACATGGCCCAAAATTATAGCACCATTTAATTGGTGAAGGAAATATGCATACATTTTTTTTACAATTTTACCCTTTGAATTTTTAAAATCAATTTGAGCAACAATATTCTAATTGTTTGACAAGTTTAGGGATAACAATTATATCTAGAAAGACAGAGAGAGGCGATCTTACTTTTAATATTCGTTTGGTAATTATGTTAAACTTAAAGCTTATTGGATTTATAAGGTTTTCGTGTCAAAGTTAATCATTATTTAAGAATTAGAGGGTGACACTCATTGAAATGGACTTTCAGTTCATTGGCTTTCGTAAAAGTCAACTTGTTAATGTAACTATGAACTCCACATTTATAAGTTTGTAAGAAAAAAAGTGGAAGAAAAAAAAAAAAAGCAGAGAGAAAGAATAGGAAGCTAGTTGTTAGAATAGTTGCATCAATATGTCAATATTAATCTCCTTCTCTCCTTAGATGCAAATTAATAATTGCCAATAATGACAGGGGAATAACAACAAAGAGAGGTAGATCCAAAAATAATGTGAAGGAAAAGACACCAATTATAGTCCATCAAACTGTTGTATGTAATCAAATAATGAGTGTCATTATAGTAGTGAGCAAGGGAAAGAGAAGCTTATTATTCAAAAGAAGCCAATTTCATTGGACCATTGTGGGGGGAAAAATAAAATTGGTCATTTCATTTTCAGAAGGAAGGTGAGAGACCACTGCATGTGTTTTGTCCAATGCATAAATGGGGCAAATATGTTTCTCAAAGTTTAATTCAAATTTGTGGACCTTGCTTTACACACATTTGTAATAAATAAAAGGAGGGGAAAAAAAGGCTTGGAGGGAGCAAAAAAAGAAGAAGAAAAATACAAGCTTGGACTTCTGGAAGTTATCTACATAGAAACTACAAAAATAAATAAAATAAAATCCCCGTGCTACCAACGAATCTTGCCCCAAAATGAGGGGGAAAAATAATTTGCGTAGAAAAATAAAAATAAAATTGAGTTTGGAATGGTTATTAATGATTAGTGGATGAGGATATGGAAGAAAAGAGCTTCATTTTTTAAACATATATACATATATATTTATGGAAACATATATGTATATAACTTACAAGGTGACACCTAAGAAGTACATGAAAAAATGTATAAGATGTCGTTCATATAGGGGTCTTTACACAAAACAAGTGGACCCCCTAAGTCTCAAAAATTAAAAATATGTATATGTGTGTGTGTGTGTGTGTGTATATATATAAAGTGGACCCTTGAAGCCACCATACCAGAAGTTCTTCAATATTGATGAGTTCTACCTATAAAACGGCCCTTCAATCATGAAATTAGTATATATTTCCCAATATTTACAACCTGGACTCCTGAGCTGTACTGGCGTTTGCAGCTATGAAGAAAAACCAACACTTTTACATCGTAGACCCCGGCTTGGGCTCGTAGCTCCAACAATATTGGTCCCTAGCCTAGTTTTCTTTTTTCTTTTGTACAAAGACCCATATTACATAATATTGACACTTTGTAGGACCATGGTCCTCCCTCCAGGGAAAAAAAAATGTGTGCTTATCTCATTTACTCGTCACATTAATTTTGTGGCGCCCCCCCCCCCCCCAAAAAAAATTATTCAAGAAGAATTTTACGGTATGTTTTGATAAATAATTGGTTATAAACCAGTCGGATCGTATTAAAATTTTTAATTTATTATTTATGATAATCTAATGAAATTTAAAAAAAAAAATTTATAATTTAGAACTTCTGTATCACATAATTGTCGATCATTTAATGCTTTGTTGTTGAATGAATCAAATTCGACTGCATACTTTCTTCCCTTTTGTACGGATGCATAAATTTTTGATATTATATAGTAACATGTCAACTTTTATTTTTCCGATACATAAAAGTTACACGCCAATTAAAGATACGAAAACTCTTGATAAACAATTTGCACGCTTCAATATTACGAGTCTATTCTATTTGCATTGGCTTTTGATTCGACTCCACTTTTTCTATGCAAGACAAAAAACTGTTTTTTCTTAGAAATTCCCCCTTATGTATCTGAAATTATCAAGTCGGATTGTAAGGATAAGATGATCTTAAGCTACTGCTGACAAAGTAAAATCATTGTGCTTCTGAAATAGATTTTACCAACAAAAACATCCAGAGTACTTGTCCTGGTTAGTTGAGGAAAATAATTAATGATATATATAAAACATAGAAAACTATACTACAGAAAGAGTACTTTAAAAAATAAAAGATGGTACTTGACGTAATAGAGTATATATAAGATGATTATGTTAATCGGCTGGTGACTCAGCCTCCTTCAATAATTATACTCGAGTAATTGGTATTACGTTGCTTAAGTTTTTTGAGAATCAAGTATTGGTGTCAGAAATCCTGGATCTATACATAATTGTACATGATTAACAACGATTCATTAGACTAACAATATGTCAAAATCTAGCAATTAATGGAGAGCACTCTCAATCAATTAAATTATCATTATATGTTCCCTTCGGGGCAAGTTTTTTTTTTTTCTTTATCATCTATAAACTATTTGTTCGTGTAAGTGTATAGGAAAATTCCAAGATAACATATAAAAAAAATGTTTTAACATTAGTAAGTAGTAACGCTTTATATTATGTATGTGACATACATGTACAATATTTTATGTTATGGTTGTTTTTATAAATGATCCTCAAATTATACATCTTGTCTTGTCTCATATTGATTTTTGATTTAACAAATCACACTCTCTTAATTTTTTTTATTGTTACAGTTGACCCATTTCTCAATATTTTGTAAAGAAAAAAATTAGATAGAAATTGAACATGTTTTAATCACATGAACTTTAATATATAGATAAAGTCGTAATTAAATATTTTTTGAATGAAAACTTTATCTCCATCAAAATTATTTTGAAAGTAAATTTTATTTTCATAAAAGATATATAACTTAATCAGATATATTTTGGAAGTACAATTTACTTCTAAAAAAAATATTTTTATTATAATTATAATGATAATTAAAACCCATATAATTTAAACGTATTCAATTTTTAATGAAATACTAACCTAGAGACCGTTTGTATAACAGTTAAAAAGTTCAAAATAATATAATGAGTAAAATGAAAAATTAAGGATCAATATGAGAGTTGGTGCACCCTTTTATGTTATTGATCCCGAAAATAGATAGTACACTAAACGAGCGACAACCATACCCAAAAAAAAAAAAAAAAAAAAAGGGTCCCAGTTTTGAAAAAAACAAAACAAAAGGCGGGAGGGAGGGAGCTGTCGAAAATCTCTGGCTAATCTGGACCAAGAGTGTGAAAGTAGGTCATGCCACGTGGGACCCAGCAAAGCAGGCAGGCAGGCCAGGTCACGTGGTGACGTGGCAGGGTGCCCCGGGGGGGTGTTTTGTGTTTTTTTTGGGGGGGGCGGGGGTGGTGCAAAATTGTGGTGGGGTAAACCATTTGATAGGGCACGAGATTGTAGGAACTGTTCCTTAATGAAGGGCTGGCAGGGGATGGTGTCCTTTCTTATAACCTCCCCCTTGAGTGGAAGGTGGGGCCCATTGGAAAGGGAAAGCTTGAGTGCCTTTAAGACAAACCCATCTGGCTATCTATCCAAATTCATGTGCCTTCATTAATCAAAATGTGGGTGAAAATAAAAGGCAAAGCAAACTCCCAAAAGGAAAAAGGAGCATGATTCTTGTGGCTTAAGAGAGAATAGTCACTTTCTCATCCCCTATTTAACATTTCCCTTTTACTATTTTCTCCCCTTTCATTTTCCCATTTGACAACTATGTCCCTCCCAACGATTGGGACACTAACAAACACTTTCCCCCTTCTTCAAATGATCTCTTACGGATAAATTATCCGGTATACCCAATGTATCACATTTCATATTTATGTAGTGTATTAGTCTAATAAACTATTGAGTCATTTATCAATAATAAGCAAATAAAAAGCTTGGTCTTTGCCTTTAATATCATCATTATATTCAGTTTGCAAAATCATTAATCATGCAATGCTGGGCTTTTATTGGATAATTCTTCTTCATAGTTACATTTTTATCTACTCAGCAATAAACTAAAAAAAAGGTAAACTATCGATCCAATAATTACAATCTCAACCACAATCCCACGTGCATAAATAGAAATTCCTTTTATTTACAAGGATAAGGATCATCATCCTAATATGGCAATAAACACACATTGAAGAGCATACCGCACACATATTATTATCAAATTAAATTCGTCAACATAATCTAATGCTAATCAGGCTCGCAAATTCGCTATTGTTCATCTGCCAAGTATACTCACGGGGTGTATAAATACAATGATTCAAAGACTAGAAAACAAAATTGGATTTCATCGAATTTAACAAACCGTGAATAAGAGAAACAATAATGAAATGCAGTGGATTAGCCGATATTTAAGCCACTAATTGTGAAAAATGTAATCCAATCAATGATCAAAATCGGTTAGATAAGGGGAAGGAAAAAAAAAAAGGAAAAGCTTCCTTTTGGATTAATATCTAACCGTGATCAGATATTTGGGCCCTTTTGTAGGTTCAATGATTTTAGTAACTAGTGAGTAAAAAAGATTCTGATCGTTTCCCTTCTCTTTCTCTCTCTCTCTTTTTTTTTTTTTCTTGCCCTTTTTGGTCCACAGGGTACAAATAGTAATTTCCTGTATCAGAAAATAAATAACCACACTCAAAAAAAAAAAAAAAAAAAAACAAGAGGAGTTTATTTTAATTTTTCAATTTTTTTTTCGGGGCGATTTTCGCGTTCTCTCTTCCGCCGGTAGTTGAACACGAGGACCCGTGATGATCCACCGGCCATATCCGGTCAAGATCATGCACTTCACCGGCTGCATCCAGTCGAACACAATTTTTTGTTGTAATTTGGGGGGTCTTGACCCTCCTTCTCATAGGCTACATAACTTGAAATAGAGAAAAAAAAAAAAAAGAAAAAAAGTTTAGAGAGAGAAACAAGAGAGAGAATCTACTACGGTGTGGTGCCAGCTATGAAGATGAAGGATCAAAGCTTTCCCTGAGGTCAAAGCTGGCAATTTTTCTTTTTTTATATATCCTCAATTTTTTTCCTTTTTAATTTTTAATTGTTTTTTAATTTTTTTTAGAGCATTGTTTTTCACTCCATCACCTTCCCCTATTTATACTTGAAAATCAATACAGATTCGAAATTACACACCCACAACATCCTTCCCTCTCCCCCAATACCCTCCGTCCCTCTCTCTAACATTTTTCTTCTCTCACTCTCTATCTATATTTTCTCTCCCGTTATTTCAGCACAGAAAAATATCCGTGATTTGAACAGAGAAGATAGAGAGAGAGAGTGAGACAGAAATCATACTTAGATATAGAAAAACTCAGAGAGTGGAGAGAGAGAGAAAAGTGGTAAGGAGATTTAATGTTCGGAGAGTTGATTTCTGGGAAAAGAAGCAGATAACGAGAGAAACCAAACACAATGGCCGTTTCTTCTCCTTGTCTCTCCTCTAATGAGAAGAAGCACTGGTGGCTTAGCAACAGAAAGGTAATTTTTTTTCTCTCTTTTTCTGTTCTCCATTTCCATGTTTGTGCAACCAAAAACTGACGATTTCTTCAAACAATTTCATATATATATATATTTCAGATTGTATATAAGTATATAAAAGATGCTAGGAATCTGATTGCGACACAAGAACAGAGCGAGATCGCTTTGGCTCTGAACCTCCTTGACGCGGCTCTAGCCCTCTCTCCTCGGCTGGAACAGGCGCTCGAGCTCAAAGCCAGGTCGCTCTTGTATCTCCGGCGGTTCAAGGACGTCGCCGATATGCTCCAGGACTACGTTCCCAGCCTAAAAATGGCTTCCGACGACTCGACCGGGTCGGAGAACTCGTCGCAGCAGCTGTCGAGGGAGCGAGTCAAACTCCTCTCGACGAGCAGCAACTCGTCGTCGGAGTCGGAGGATCGTGATCACCCTTCGTTCAAGTGCTTCTCCGTCTCGGACTTGAAGAAGAAGGTCATGGCCGGCCTATGTAAAAACGGCGACAAGGAAGGGCAATGGAGGTATAAAAAAGATTTAATTTTCTCGTCTTTTTTTTTTTTTTTTGGCTCTGTTCCATTGGTATTCTGAAACTTTTGCCTTTACATTCTCTCTTAAGATTTGTTTGGTTTGGTGAGGTTCTGCTTTAATGTCTCTTTTTTCTTGTTTAATTTAATGTCGTTTGAGATCGGAGGAACCTGTTTTTATTGCCTTTACAATCTGTTCGAGTAAATGCACTGCCACGGCCACCCATTTTTGAAATTCTCAATTTTTGACCTGAGAAAAACACCCTTTGAATATTTGGAAAAAAAAAATCAAAATTAAAAAAAGTGTTTTTCACTTGTTCTTTTATTCATTTTGTTTCTACAATATTGGAAATGGTTATCTTTTAATCTGTTTATTTTTCCTTATGGTTTATATTGTGAAAAAGTTAGAAGTTAACAAGTTAAAGAAGTTTCTACAAATGTGTTGTTTTTGGGTGTATCTTGTATTGTAGGATTTAGTACATAAATGAACTCAGTAGAGAGCTGACTGTCTTTTTTGTACTGAAATTGACACAGATATCTGGTATTGGGCCAAGCATGTTGCCATCTGGGCCTAATGGAGGACGCAATGGCGCTCCTCCAGACCGGAAAACGCCTCGCCAGCGCTGCCTTCCGCCGCGAGAGCATATGCTGGTCCGACGACAGCTTCTCCCTCTCCAGCTTCCCCGACCTCTCCGTCGCCACCTCCACCTCTCCGCCGCGGGGTTCGGCGCCACTCCTCTCTGAATCCGAGAACGTCAGCCAACTCCTCGGCCACATCAAGCTCCTCCTACGCCGTCGCACAGCCGCAATCGCCGCCCTCGACGCCGGCCTCTACTCCGAGGCCATCCGTCACTTCAGTAAGATAGTTGACGGCCGCCGCGCCGCGCCACAAGGCTTTCTCGCCGAGTGCTACATGTACCGCGCCGCCGCCTTTAGATCCGCCGGACGAATCGCAGAGTCTATCGCCGATTGCAACCGCACTCTCGCCCTCGATCCGAGCTCCATCCAAGCCCTAGACACCAGAGCTTCCCTCTTCGAAACCGTCCGGTGCCTCCCTGATTGCCTCCACGATCTCGAGCACCTGAAGCTCCTTTACAACTCCATCCTCCGCGATCGGAAGCTTCCAGGACCTGCCTGGAAGCGCCACAACGTGAGGTACAGGGAGATTCCTGGAAAATTGTGCGCTCTCACGACCAAAATCCAGGAACTGAAGCAGAGAGTCGCGTCGGGAGAGACCGGCAACAATGTGGATTACTATTCCTTAATTGGACTGAGGCGTGGCTGTTCAAGATCGGAATTGGAGAGAGCGCATCTCCTTCTGTGTCTCCGCCACAAGCCGGACAAATCCACGGCCTTCATCGAGCGGTGCGAGCTCGCCGACGATCGCGATCTCGATTCGATCAGGGACCGAGCGAAGATGTCGGCTCTGTTGCTCTACAGGTTGATCCAGAAAGGATACTCGAGCGTAATGTCGACGATCATGGAGGAGGAAGCGGTTGAGAAACAGAGGAAAACTGCCGCGGCGGCGCTGCAGGCCGCTCAGGCAGCGATTCAGATTCAGCAACCACCGGATTCGGAATCACATAAACCGGAATTGAAACCGAAACCGAAACAGAAACAGGAAGTCTCGAGCGTCAAAACGACGGCGTCTTCTTCAGTCGGTTCTAATAATAATGTTTTCCAAGGAGTGTTTTGCCGGGACCTCACGGTGGTTGGGAATCTGCTTTCCCAGGTTGGGTTTAACCGTCCGATTCCGGTGAAGTACGAGGCGTTGAGCTGTTGATTTGAAAAGAATCGTTACCGGCGAAGGGAATCAATCCAATATTACGTTCTCCTTCTCTCTTTGTACAAAGAACAAAAAAAAAAAAAAAAAGAAGGATAAAAAATGTCCAAAACCTCGCCGGGAAATTTTGTCACTCTTTTTAATTTTCCCTTCTCTAGTACTACGTTCATTGTTCCTTACTACATGTACAGAATTTCAAGTACTTTTGGAATTTTCTCTCGCACTATTCTTCATGGGTTTTGATTTTCCTTTTCGAATTCTATTTTATTTAAAACAAATTGGTGTTTTAGGGAAAAATAATTAACGGGCTTGTGGTAAAAAGAAAGAAAATGGTACACAGTTATACTGCAGACTGCAGAGGTAGAGAGAGAGAGAGAGAGAGAGAGAGAGAGAGAGAGAGATGGTATGTGGGAGGAAATATATCGTAATGGGTAAAAGGCCTTTGGATTCTTTTCGGTGCCTTAATGTGGTAGCATTTAGTAGTTCTGTGTTTTGTATGGTTTTTAGCTTATCCATATCCAGCGGAAAACCTTCTGACATTCCACTAGATTTCATCTCCCTACCAAGTGCCACCCCAAAGAAGCCCGCCCTTCGTACACACCCAACGCAATGCAATAACGGGCCTTTTTTAATGATGTGGTTTTGGACCATTTTTCTTTTCCCCTTTTTTTTTTTTTAAGTAATTGTGGTGAATGTGATTGGTGACGACGTGGCCAGATTCGATTGGTGGGATGTGTGAAGGGATAACGTGAGGTCACCCACAGAGGAAAAAGGTTGTCAGCTCCCTTCTTCTTTTTTTTTTTTTTTTTTTTTTGCTTTGCTCTCTCTCTCTTCTGAAAAGAGTACAGCACTGGCTTATAGCTAAAGGCCCAGATGGAAACAAAAGAAAAGGTCTAATCGACACTCAATGCAAGAAAAAAATAAAAAATAAAAAAATGAAAAAAAAAATGAAAAGGAAAAAAGTGTTTGGAAAGGAGAGGTCATTTCAGCCTTGAAATTGAGATGATCACTGTTTTTTGGGCACTTGTTCCGTACCACAATGCACTGTTTGTCTCTAGCATAGATTTGCAACCAAAGCGCCATTTTTATAGGCCACAAAAAGAATTTATCTTATCCTTTTATTATTATTATAATAATAATTTTATAAAATATGACTATTAAAAACTATATCATACTTTTTATTTTCTATTTTATTAAAGAACCCTCGGGTAGCATAGAACAGAGTTAATTTTGAAAAGAAAATTCAGATGTTAACTGTAAAATTAGGGAATAAATTAATTGGGCTTGAAAAATCCCATAAATGTGTGTATCCATTTATGTGAAAGGACTTTTAATAAAGTTGTTGGGAATCAATGAGGTTTCCAACCTCCTAAGCTTAACAGAGCTACATTTTTTTATTTTTTTATTTTTTATTTTTTTTATTTTTTGTGTTGGGGGGTGGGGCTAAAAAGTAACAGAGCTAGCTTTAGGTGCTTATATGTAAAAAGATATAGGGCAGTGGCTTCTTTTCGAAGGGGGAAAAAAGCCCTTCTGTTTGCTGCTGCCCCATAAAAAAAGGTGGCACCATAATGTTCTTCTGATCTGTGTATTTTGCACTTTGCCAGGAGGGGGATAAACTCTTACTATTAATGTCGCCAAAATTAAAGCTTGTTTTTACGATCAGGACACTATAACTTCTGTTACCCTCTGTGCTTAATCGAAGCTGCCATATATGCATTATTTAATGCCGTTTCATTGAGCAGATGACCAAAATTTTTAATCATTTATTGAGACTTAAATGAATGTAGGAGACTCATCAATAAATAAATAGAAAGCCACAGAAAAAAAAAAAAAAAAAGGCTGTTTGTTTTGTTTTTTTCATTAGACATGAGAAGCACATGATACGTGGGAGGATTAGGAACATGACTCCTAAATGCGTTTTTTTTTTTAATTTAATTCACTAAAAACTTTTGGAGTGTGTATAGATATGGGTTATCTCATATCCAATTTCTTTATAAAATGATACTTATAATACTTTTTTTTTTTTGTGTGTGTTATAATTGATTACTATATATGTCTTTTGTAATAATTTAATTCTAAAAGTACCCTTACAACATCTAAATAAAAATTTAGATGTAAATAATTTATTAATTATAAGATTTTAAAGATAATGTTACAACTGTAAAATATGTCTGATAATCGAACATGAGACATTTCTTGTATATATATATAGAAGTTTGTTTCTTGAGTTATAGTCGAGATTAGAGGGCTACTTAATTACTGTATCCATAATTCATGGTCACCTTTGTACATTGCAATTTCGTTTTCCTTCCTTGCTTTCCCTTCAAGTGATTTTGGCAACTTTATATCCCCAAAGAATCAGTTTTAGGCTTTTGTCCTTCCAAGCCACTCAACAATCATGTTCACTTTCCTCCTTAAGATCCCTTACAAGAAAATCAAACTCACTTTGATATCATCCGCGGTTTCAAATTATCATTATTCTATTTTCCATTGTATGAGAAAAAAAAAATGGAAATTATGTTTTCTTTTGGCTAATGTAACCATATGACTGATTTAAAATGCAAAAGTATTGATATGAAGCTGTCACATAGTTTTAAGATTTTCAAGTTGCATTATCAACTTTCTTTGGGAGTTGTCAAAAGGTGAATGAATGACTTGTTGCTATTTAATTAAAATAATACTAGTAATTAAAAGAAAAAATGTCCATGAGGATGTGAAGTTGAACTTTGCTCTTGTTTCAATAATATATATTTTTATTTCTTTGGCTTTCCTAAGCGTTTTTGTGGCCATAAACAAGGGCGTAATTGAGGTGCCATATAAATATGACCTCAAAAAACAAAGAAATGCCAAACAACACACACCATGTTCTAATTATGACTACCCACTTCCACATCTGTCTCTCAAAGTCCACTTTCACAAGAAAAACCCTTGTTGAATTTATTACTTGTTGTCTGAGTTTCTGATCAAGAGCTTTCTGGTCTTGAAATTTAAGTGGACAATGGCTGGATCCACAGTGTAAATAGATATTGCGTGACTACACATGATCAATAAATAACAATAAACAAAATATTCATGTATGCACATACACACACATATATATGTATAATATATATATATATATTTATTTATGGGCGGGATTTTGAATATTGAAAAGCCACACAGTGATGAGGAAAGTGCAAAAACATGCCTTGCCATGTCTTCAATTTTTTATTTTTGGTTTCAACTCTGATCTTGCTAAGAGATTATATATTTATATATATGGCACAAATGTATAGTACCACATATTTATATTTATAAATGTGTGTGAATTAATGACAGCCTTGTTTTGGAGTAATTCTCAGTGGACTCATCTGACATTTAATTGTTTTTTGTATCACAAATTTTAGGTCTTTCTAATAGGTTTGTAGATAGGCTAATATATCTATATTCATATATGTAATAGTTGCACCATTTTGAAGACATATTTAATTTTCTTGTGGCGAAAGAAAAGGTGGGCATATAGCATTGTTTCTCACGAGGGCAGTATTTTTTTCTTGTTTAAAATTGGGTTTTACTTTATTCTATTCCATGGTCAGAGGCTTTAGAACATCTTCCCAACACCTTTTTTTCTTTTTAAATATTATTTTAAGTACTAAACTTTGATCTACAAATCGCTCGTTTTAGTTTATAAGCACTTTAAATACTTCTGCTTTGCGTGATTACCATAATACCCTCGTTTTGTATTTTGCAATTGTGAAGGATTAGAAAGAGAACTGTTGGGATAAAGATGTAATTTTGAGGCAATGGTGGCTTGAAAATGGGAGCTTAAACGAGTAGGAGGACGATTGGGGAATATAAACACGTGATGTTTGAATGTTGGGAACATTGAAAAGAGGGTTAGTCGTGGCCAGTTATGATGATGTCAGTGACAGCATGTGTCATGTGCCCTTCTCTGTCTATATATATATATATATATATTTCTGTGTATATATATCTACGATATTGACACTCTTTTGATGGCTTACATATATGGCTGTGTAAAAGCCTATTGGGTTTAATAATGCAAAGAAATTTCTGACAAATTCTGTTCACATTATCTGGTCATGGTTTCTTAATATTCTTGAGTTAAAACACGAGAAGGGTACAAAGAATATGTGTTTATTTTGAATTGTGGTCATTCAAATTTTGGCACCCAAAACGCACTTAGTGAGATCTGGGAATAATTCTAGCTAATAAAACAGTGGTTTTTGAATGTTTGTGGGAACTCAAGGCATTGACATTATAAGTTTTAATTGCTTCCTGTGTCCTTTCAAATCATCAAATTTATTATTTTTATGGTTTAGAGTCATGAACTATTAGCTTTTTGACTCTTACCAACCAGGCTTATTTCTCATTATAAACTTGTATTCTTATTACAACTGCAAATATTGGACAGAGAATTTAAAAAAAAATGGCAGGATTCATAAATCAAATCTAAAATATTAATACAACAGTAAAAAAAAAAATCAATACTAATCAATAGAGTAAAAGCATAAAGTTTTGTCATAAAATTATTAGGTTTTCAAACCCATGGAAGAATAAAAAGAGTTTTGGTACACGGTTGGAGTTTGAGCTTTGAAAAAGAAAATTGTAATTCGTACAATATTGGGGATAGAAAAGTAACGTACGAAGATGGGAACTGGTTTGGGGGGTAAAAAATATAACGTGTGTTGTAATTATCTTATCCAGCTTAGGTTTCCACTCTGAGCCAAATGAAGCCCAAAAAAAAAAAAAAAAAATTAGACAAAGAAAACGAAAATTATCATGAAAAGCAATTCAAATCTTGGGAAATGAGAGCAAACAGAAATTATTGTGATTGACACAAACCAACCAAATTCAGAACCAAAAAGTATATGATTCTTGGCTTCCATATTCAAGTGGTACCAACCACACGTAACCCCTGGCATCCATGCAGAAGATGGAATATCGGATTTATCCTTTTGTCTCTCTCTCCTCAAAGTAGGAAAAGTAGAAAAATATATAATCAACAAAATTATTGTTATCTAGCAAAAAAAAAAAAAAAAAAAAAAAGGTTTGATTGTGAATTTATTCAACGTTATTAAGAATTCGTTTGAATAGAGATCCAAATATTTTTTTTATGATTTATATTTATTTTTTTTGAAAAATTAATAAAAATTATAATTAATTTTTAAAAATTAATAAAAATTATAATTAATTTTTAAAAATTAACAAAAATTATAATTAATGTTAAAAAAGTAATTAATTTCAATTTAAAAATTTTATCTTAAATTTATGTTTCAAATGCATGCTAAGTTATTTGACTATTATCAGGAGTGGAGCTAAAAATATATTCTAGTGGAGGCGTATTTAAAAAAAAATTTCAAGATAAAATAAATTTAGTGGGGACTGTGTAAGAATTTTTAATTTTAGTAGGTTTATATGAATTTCTTTAGTAGAGAAAAACAACAAAATAATAAGCATAAAATTAATTTTAGTAGGAATTATGTGATAGCTATTGTTTTTAGTAGGGACAAAGTAAAAACTATATGTGAACTTTTAATTTTTGATGAGGGCAAATTAGAAAATTATAAAATTTTTGGGATAAATTTAAAATAACAAAACCTTCAGTGGGGGCGGCCGCCCCCATTTGTATCCCTTTGCCTCCGCCCCTGATTGTTTATATATAAATTGAACATCATTTTTTCATAAAAAGATTGAGATCCAAATGATCATCATACATAACAATACTATAAATAGATGGAATCCGAACACATGATCATATGTAAAATTTGGTAAGTGCTTAATAATTCAGGATCTAATAAATTTATGAGTTTATTCTTGTGTTCGGCATCCTATTTTTATCTGACATAAATAACATTTATATCAATTAATCTTTTAGATTGTACTAGATAATCTTTAAAGTTGTATCAGTTAGTCTCTGTCTTCCTATCATCTCCCTGCCATGTTGGACGGGAGAGTATTCCTAAATTTATGTATGCTTAGTTAACCGGGGTTCTTAAGTTCATTAAGACACCTTTTAAGTTCATTAAGATACCTTTTTGTTTTTTGGAGAAATAAAGAGCTTATGGATTTGCATTTCAATATCTAGAATAAAATTTAACATCAAAGTTTTTTTTTTTTTAATTTTTTAGGCAAGTACTGCTCAAGACAAGTTTTAATTTCTTGTGGTAATTCATTTCGAAAGACCGTACATCAAGAGTCAAAGACAAATTACCACGGTCAACAAAAAAAAAAAAAAAAAAAAAAACCTTAACCAACGGTCAAGGCTAAACTGCTGGAATGCGATATTTCTGGAGTGGTCTGTCGTGTTAAATTGCGGCGATAGTGCCTCGCCCGTGATTTGAGGCTCCCAATAGAGTTTTGGGGCCCAATGCAATGTTTAGGCCATTTTTTTTTGTCACATGTACATTGGGCATTTGCCCGGTTATTTGTTGGACTGGGCCTATTTGACATCCAAACTACATGTGACCAAAATGAAAGTAGCTAGTTTTTAAAATAATTAATGTCAAAAAATATCTAAATAAAATAAATTTAAAAATTATTATATTAATATAATATAAAATAATTACATTAGATCAACATAATATAAAATTAAATTAAAATTTATGTTATGTTGATCAATAGATTAAAAAAATATATTATTTGGGTAATTTTCTCATAATTAAATAAATAGTAAATTTATTATATAAATACTTAATTTACTAGGTAAATAGTTAAATTCACTTCTAGTAAAATAGATTATTTATCCAGAAAATTTAATATTTATTTGTAAATTATTCACTCCAAATATTTTAAAAATTTGTTATTTATTGAAAACTGCTATTTATATTTTACTTCTTTTTTTAAAATTGAATTTAGTAGTATTACGAAGAGAATCGTTCCTCTTAAAACAGTTGGCTGCAATCTCCAATGGGGTTGTTCATAGGCATAAATCTTTTTGTACCCTCTCTAGAGGGGCTTTTCCATAATTCTCCCTATCCTTGAGTTAGCATGAAACACATGACCACTTTTGGAAACTAAAACACAATTAAATTAAAAATTAAATCATAAAATACACAAATAACTACTCCGGCTTCTTCCTACAACATCAATTAGAACCATTAAAAAAGATTAAACTTTATTTCCTAGAGCCATTTCACTAAAATAAACCATTTTTCTTCTTCCATGAACCCGTAAGATCGACCCGACACATGCGACACAACAAAATGTACAATGTCTGAATAAGATACAGTTTACTTGGTTGTTCAAAAAAAAAAAAAAAGGAGCATTTTAAAATTAACAAGAATGAGAAATCACTTGCACTTCAGAGAAGAAGTCCCCTTTTTCCTCTTTTTGGAAGGTTTCTCGCTGCTTTTGCTGCTTCTCCTGTCACTACACTCGGAGCAAAACCAGTCATCCTCGGGAATATCTTTGAACGGAGGATCACAGCAATCGATATGGCAACCAACTCCACAGCCAGTCGAACCACTTTCATCGCCGCATATCAGCATCACCTCTCCTCTATCACGACATCCGCAAACTTTGCACGCCACATCATTGGAACCGGAATCATCAGGAGGGGTGGAGTCTATGACAACCTCCTCTGCTCTTGCCTGCAGTCTGGCTAATGACTTCTCGGCCAAGGCATGGCTGTTGTATAGCACATGCTTCTCTAGGGAGTACCCGGGCTTGCACACGTATTCCACCAAGTAATCAGCTACTACACAGGGTATCTCGTGCTTCAAAAAATCTTGGACCCAAGCGTCGACACGTGGCATGCCCGGGGTGACGATTGCAAAGTCAACGCCAGAGTCAAGGAAGCGGGTGTAGGGCGGAGATGTTGCTAATATGGTCCCGTCTCCAGCCTTTACAACACGCTTGAGAGTATCCTGTTTCATGACAATGAGAGATGACTGGCAAGCACTAACAAAGCAGGATTTTATTATCAAGAAATTTGCAGTAACATCTAGAAGCTATGGTACGAGACAAAGTAGAAACATACCAAAGGTGGTGCTATACATTCACCATATATGACGACGCGCATTCCATAAAAAGCACCATGACCGGTTCTCTCCTTAAACAGATGCCATTTTCTTGGTGCCTCCATACTGATTGCACCATCTTCACTGAGGCCATTCCCGTACCATTCATGGGGCTCCTCCTCCACGAATTTTCCCGCCTCATTACAGGCTGTCAAATAATCGGTCTTAAGAATCCACCTACATTCAAGTGAGAGTTGATTTAGAATCGTCACTCAAGCATAATTGTAAGTGAAGTTGAGATTTTTAGTTGGTATGTGGACTTTGAAGCAATTGATAAAACTAGTTGAAAAGTTTTACCTTCCAGATGCTGCGGCAGCAAAGAACTTCTCAGTCCGGCGGATTGGATCTGGAGCAATGAAGTGCGTTGCCTGGTAAGACCACTGATGTGAATCGCGGCAAAATCTTCCTTTTAAACGCCTGATAACTTTCTGAAACTCCTTTCTTTGAAGTCGATGACCACTTAAAATAAAACATACAGGTTCGTCTCTAGCTTTGTTTTTAACTCCTGTTACTTTCCTTGAAGAGTTCAGGCTGCTCTTAGCAGAACTTTGCTCAACGTTCAGCGATGAAACATCCTTAGCAGCTTGATTTTCTACAAGTCTTTTGGCTGCACTTCTGTTTTCGGCCCCATGATCGACTGGCTTGTTCTCCTTTTCGTCTTCAACTGACGTCACTAGCTTCTTTTTGGATACATCATGGTGCTTTGGTTTAGCAACAGGACATGTTACTGCTCTCTTCTCCTTTTCCATCTCTTTCACCCCATTGTTGTCATTTTGATTATTCATCAATTGACGTATCATAGAAAATATCCCGTCACCATGCACCCCATTGTTGTCATTAGTTTCTTCTACACGTTCTTTTGATTTCACTACCTCCTTTAGATCATCAGCTTTCTTCGTCTTAGATTTACCCACAGCACCTGTTTTTCCCTTTTGCTTTTTCTTTTCCATACCATCACCCTCTGTGCTTGGCTCGGCCAGAGTGGAAATATTGTCGTCCACATTACCTACAGCACCTGCTTTTCCCTTTTCCCTTTTCCTTTTCAAACCATCACCCTTCCTGCTTGGCACAGCCTTGGTGGAAATATTTCCGTCCTGTGCATTACCTGATGCATTTCCTCCCTTCCCTTCTTTGGGGGACACTGAATGAGTACTAGCAGAGGGATCATTTAACAAATGCTGTACACTTGTTGATCTGTTCCCACTCCAAATATCAGCTTTTCCACTTAATTGGACTGGTGCAGCATTTTCTCCGTTAGCTGGAATTACATTCTCCAACCCTTGCTCAAACTTTTCCTCTGGAGTCTCCGTTTCATCATCTGGAGATTCTGTTCTATGTACTGTATCATCTTCAGACTTGTTAGCATCTTCTATCTCCGCCTTTCCTGGAGCTTCATTGTTAGCAAATGTAGAACACACTTCAGGCTTCGTGGTATGGGCGGATTTCTCATTGGCTGCTCCACTCAAACTAGTTGCAGCATCATTTTTGGGTGTACTTGTTTTGTCTGGGTAGATCGCACCCTTTTTATTTGCAACAGAACCTGACTTAAGTCTAGAACCAAGAGTCTTCTTTGCAACCATCTTCTTTCTGAGTGGTTTTGTAACTGAGTTTTCATTTCCTACCAAGATTGGGCTAGAAGGGCCATTGGAGTTGGTCTCTGGACCTCTGTTACTTGCAGCTGAACCATCGACAACTTGCTGAGGATTCTGAGGTTCCCTCGTATCAGCAGCAACTAGTTCACTACTCCCAATATCAAGATCACCGAAGTAGGGAACACTGGATAAGGAGGACACTTTCGGTCTCTTCATGGGGGATGGAGATATCTTCTCATTCCCATTATCTTGTTGCCCAGATTCTGACACCATTGCCTTGGAGGGAGGCAGTTCACCCGCTGAAGGCTTAGCAAAACTAGAAGACCAGGTTATTACGTCACTACAGTGTGAGTTCAATGGAGAGTTCACATCAGCACAAAGGGCTGCAATGCTTTCATTAGTCTCAGGCAAACCATCATGGAAAGATGTTCGCAATCCGAGAATTTTATTGTTTGGAGACACACTTTTCCTAATGCATGATTTTTCATCATTATTTTTCTGCAAATTGGGACTAGCAAAAGAACCAAACTGCACACTTTTTTGAGGCGAAAAACCAGTTGGGTTTTCTCCAGATTGTAAATCAATACTTTTCTGAATTGCTTCAATGCCCGAGCTAATTCTGTCCTTCGAGTGTTCTGCCTTGAAGATAGTAGACGAAAAGTCATCAGAATTGAGTTTCCCCATTGGTTCTTTATCAAAGGTGAATCCATTTCTAGACAATTCTCCTAATCTCCTAGGTGTTTTCCTCTGATAACTTGCAGCACTGAACTTCCCATCAGAATGAGGAGGCCTCTCCACACTCCACGAGCTAGATGTCATCTCATTCATTGCATTCTTAGAGATGAGCGTTTGGTAATGAGGATTAGGCATGCCATTATAAGCTGTATCCTTAAGGCCACCAGCATCCTCATAGTCAAAAGCCTTGGAAAAGGGAACATCACTGAAACTTGAGGCTGGATCAGATTTATTATCAATACTGGGTACTGACACCTCGCCCTTATTGTTATCAACATTCAAAAGACCATTATTCTCTGCTACTAATTTTGGTGATTTATATGCCTCTGGATCACCAGATTTTAAATTGAAAGGACCATTGTGCGTGTTTTCCTCCACATAATGCTTAATAGATGTATCTTCAGCCTCTTCATAAGAATCCTTCGCTTCAGCTTCCATCATTTCCATTTCATAGCCACTGTTGAGAGAGAATTAAACACAAAAGTAAGTGTGCTAAGTAATTGATAATTTAATGCCATGCCTAAGGTGCACAGAATGCCCATATATAAGTATAACGAAGAGAGATGCAGTAGCGCCAAAGTAATATATGTACCCTAAATAAGTGACAGAGACTAATATCTCAAATTACAGAGTACCTCTTATTATAAGTATCTTCGGGCAGAATTTTCCAATCCCGTAGACTGCAAAATGAAAACATTAAGATTGATGAAAAAGGTAGAGCAGTACAATTAACAGAAGATGGAAAACCTTTGTTATTAGACATTATGAGCAAGATGCTACTTTGCCAATAGACGTAATAAGGACATACCAATCTTCTAGCCAACGGTGATTGACAAGCTTTATCTTTGGTAGTTTCTTGGCAAGCTCATATTTTTCTCCTACATAAATAAACTCCATTAACTTACTTACTCATGCTATCCAAGTAAGAGTTGGAGTAAGAGAGAGGGGGGGGGGGGGGGGGGGGGGGGGGTGGGTTTGGAGAGAAAAAGTTATCACATTAAAAGTAGAGATGAGGATGCATGATTTGCCTCCGTCCCTTTTCTTATGTTGCAAATTAGTGTTCAAAACAGAACTTTTTTTTTTTTTTTTTTTTTTTTTTTCATAAGACACTCAACAAAGCTTGGTGACAGCAAAATTGGAAAACAATGAGAACTTGAAGGAGACAAATAAAAGCAAGTTGTGTTCAACACCATGAGTACAAATATTCAAATTCCAACTAAGGTAAGAAAAGAATCCAAGCAAATAAAAAAAAAAAAACTACGTAGGAAAAGAATTACCCTCAAATTTGTAGCAAACGAGATGAGTTACTTTGTTTGCCACAAGGGGCTTTGAAAACTGTGCGCCCATCAAGCCAACCATTGTCTGAAAAGTACAGAGAAATGTAATGAACAAGTTGAAATAATACAGTACGTAGAGAAATCCAAGTAATTAGGAAGGGAAAAAGAGAGAAAATAAAAGCTAAAAAACAAAGTTAAATGCATACCATGATGTCATCTCTGTCTTGTCTTTGGTATCCAGTCAAGCACATGATCAAACCTTTAGCGCCCGGGATGCCCTTCAAATCTTTGGGTGGTCTATAAATAATCTATCCAAAATCCAAATGTGATCATCTAATTGAATATAAAAGGAAAAACAATTGCAGAGACAAACTAAAGACGCGAAAACATATATTCCACTAAAGGGTACGGTCCATCTACACAATAAAGATTTGACATTAGTTAATCAAGGCTTAAAACTAATTAGCATGTCTAACTCCGTCGTGTTCAGTAAGCCATCAGCCGAAAGTAACTTGCCATAGATGCACAAAGTAAAATAACATACCACACACAGAACATTATACGTAAACAAATTTTAATGTTACAAAATAAGCGGAAAAAAGTGAAAGAAACGAACAACGGTGCTAGAAAAAAAAAATTTTTTTCTTTCAAAATTAGAATCTAAAAAGGAGATGGATGGGACGCACCGAAGTGGTATCAACGGGCATTCCGACGTCAAAACTATGATCAACCCAGAAACCGGTCACAAGCCATTTGCAGTCCTTTCGAGCAGTAACACATAAAGGGTCATCCTGTACAAATATACAAGATCCAGAAGAACATTGTAAGTCAGAAATTAAACCACTAAAAACTTCATAAATTCACCAATAATACAAAAACAATTTCAAGAAAAACAACAAAATGGGAAATAAATTAATATTTAAAAAAAAAAAAAGCACTAGGCTAATTGAATTAAGGGGAAAAAAAAAAACAGCTAAATCGGAACGTACATAAACAATGTCATGGACGATTACGTGGGAGCAATTTTTGCTGTACTGACCAGCATCAACTCCACCTCCTTCCACTAGCTTGGACCGAACCTGCACATTTTTTTGTGACAGAAATAAATAAACAAATATATATATACACACACACACACACGACTAAAAAATAGAAAATTTTCCTCGAAACTAAAAACAAACAAAAAATGAGATTAAAGTAAGAGATCAAAGGACCTTCTGCTCATGAAGGGGATCGAATCCACTGAGGACGAAACGGACGCCGAGAAACGGTTTCGCTGGGAGATTGGTTTCCAACATCGACTCGAAATTTCTCTGCCGAAGAAACGAAAAATCGAAGAACCAAAGGAGCGAAGAATTCGAAACGTCCTTGAGAATCTGAACTCCAGAGAAATCGAAATGGGAGGAAAAAAATGGCTTCCCTTTTTTTTTTTAAACTGGTTTGTGCGCTGAAGCTTGTCGAGGAAGAGTCCGTTTGGAGGGTAAAAAAGGCAAAAAGGAGGGAAAATTCTTCCCAAATTTTTATTTCCTTCGTTTTTTTTTTTTTTTTGATTTTCAGGCATAGGCGGGAGAGCCAAAAAACACGTGGTCGAATAAAGACCCTTCACGTGGACTCGTTAAGCGGCCTAACAAGTGTCCCCAGTGGAAAATGTTCACTTTGGGCTTGGACCTCACTGGTCTAGATGTTAATTTCGTTTGTTCTATTTAACTGGGCCTGAGTCTGGGCCTGTACTCATCATGCCTGGTTCAGTTTTCACCGACGCTTCTGGAAGGACCACAAGTCCGGTCTCATTAAGGCGCCGTTAACGGTAGAAATAAATCGTTGATTTGGAAGGACAAAAAACGACATCTTTGTTACTAGCCACGTTGACATTGTGCGTATAATGAGGAAGTAAATAACGAAGAACAGTTGGGGTGTGTTAGTAAATTCGAAGGAAAAGTCAATAGTCAAACAAGAAGAACTAGACAAGGGTGGGTAAGACACCTGAACCTTTGTTTCTTTTTCTTTTTCTCTTTTGCGCGAAATCTCAGAATCAGAGAGAGAGAGAGAGAGAGAGAGAGAGATTGGGCGATGGGTTGGCTAACTCGGTTTCTGACGGCGGTGGGTTTCTTGGCAGTGGGGGTGATGTTCTCGCCGGAGACCTTTGGATCGAAATCGGACGGCCTCAGTTCGCCGAAACTCTCCACCTACCTCAAACTGGCTCATCTCCTCAGCTTCTCCACCGCCTGGGGCGCCGCTCTCTGGGTTACCTTCATCGGTGGTATCATCATGTTCAAGTACGCATTCTTTTCCCTCAATTTTTTTTTTTGCTCTTTTAGTTTTGGTCTGTTTGGCTGGTCAGAAAGTGGAGGGAGCGAAAATCAAGTGCTGTTAAAATTGAAAGTTTCGTTTTTTTTTTTTTTTTTTATTCATTGTTGGAGTCAGTGTTGTTATAACCGATAATTATTTCGGATGATTTTAGGCTCGTAACTCTCATTTGTGTTTGGTTGATGAGAAATTGGAGGGAACAAAAGACGTTGATGATGTTTCTAGAAAACTGTAAAACTGGAATCGGTGAGCTGTGCTTGTTCTAATGTGTTATTCCAAGAATTATTTGGAATCATTTTTGCTCAACTATTAACTTGGAATTGAAGAGAAGATAGTTGCAGATTTTTAGTTTCATTTGGTTTCTGAAAATCTCCTGTCAATTTAAGAAAATAAATATCGGTTCTGTAATCTTTGTTTTAGAATTCGACTCCAACAAACATATATTTACCCGGAAAAAAACACTCCCACAAAAGTGGGCAAATTCAGATTTTGGCTTTTCAATTCTCATTTTCTGCATTATTATCTCAATCCCGCAAAATACACTTTTGTGAATTCATCTAACATGAAAGTTCCTGCTTGTGACAAAATCTAGGAATCTTCCAAGGCACCAATTCGGTAATCTGCAAAGTAAAATGTTTCCCGCATACTTCTCGATGGTGGCTGCCTGCTGCGCAATAGCAGTGGCATCCTTCGGATATCTTCATCCATGGAAATCCTCAGACGCCGCTGAGAAGTACCAGCTCGGGTTCTTGCTCTCTGCCTTTGCTTTCAATCTAGCAAATTTGTTTGTGTTTTCACCCATGACTGTTGAGGTATACTTTTCTTAATTATCTTTTTCCTTCTTGTGTATTTATGTTTTGAACACTTGAAGAGTGAACTTTTCATTCATAGCTTAGGGCTGTTTTCCATTGTTGATAAAAAAATAAAAAAATTTTGCCTTAGTGTTTTTCATTGTCATGTTGATTAATGACTTTAAGTCTGGAAATTGTTTAAAATATTCTGTCTATACTTCCTTACTGATTTTTTAGTCATTACTGCTTATTAATATGATTATCAACTTCTCTTTTCCTCTTTCTATTTCTTATGCATATCTTTGTTCTAGGGGTGCTGATGGTTTTGACACTGAATTAATAGCCAAATGAGAAATTGAATTGTTCGTCTATAGCTTAGCATTGGTTTCCATTGTTTCTTACCAAAAAAATAGTAAAAATGCTTTTCTTGTCGTGTTGATTGACGGTTTTTGGATTTTGAAAATCCTTATTAAGTGTTTCTGTCTTGTTGATTCACGTATCAATGTTAGTTATTTGTTATTTAATATGACTTGTTGCTCCTGTCTGTTCTGCAGATTATGAAGCAAAGGCATAAGGTGGAGAGAGAGCAGAACATTGGGGATGAAGTAGGGTGGTCAAAGAACGTGGAAGTTGCAAAGGTGAATCCAAAGCTTGCTGCCATAAATAAGAAATTTGGGATGATTCATGGGTTGTCTTCTCTTGCGAATATCATGTCGTTTGGTAGCCTTACCTTGCACTCCTGGTACTTGGCGGGTAAAATTAATCTGTAATAAAAAGCCTTCAACTTTCTGTCACTAGGGAAGTTGTTTCCACTACAGATAAAACTGATTGAAAGAGACCTCTCTAATGGGAAAAAATATATATGTATTTAGTTTGGAATTTTCCTGGCAAGTTGTATTCCGATCGATCGAACTATGTAATCAAGAAAAGCATAGCTGCTTTGTTGTGGCTTGTATATTCATAAATTGTATGGTTAATGCTTAGCGCTTTGGGGTAATCATGATCTGTTTGTGAAATGGAAGAGAAAAACACTTTTTGGTTTGTTCACAGATTGCAAGAAGAATTAGTACACCAAGTCACCAACTCATAATAGTACGATAAGCAAATTACAAGAGACAAAGGACGTTGGTTGTAAGTTTTTATTTTTATTTTTTGGCATTCACATAAGCAGTTTAAATATTTTCCACAAGGCATATGGATCACAAGGTCTTTAAGAGGATGGATTATAGTGGACTTAGCAAAATAATAACTGAAAGAGAATTTCTGAAGTCACTCGAGTTCCTCGGCATCCGTTAAGGCTTGGATTCTTGTTTTTGGTTTGTGATTTTCCTGTCACGGAAGAGCTCCCAGCTTGCTTTCATCTGAACCATTTCCGTGGCCGATTGTAGTAGATTAGTTGGGTTGCCTTTTTCCCTCTTCAGTAAAATGATCGTTATCTTCGACTAGTTTTGCTACTAGCTGGAGCAAAGTGGAGGGCATTGCAAATGGGTCAAGCTGCTCTTTCTCCTTTGAAAAGCCGGGATGGACGACTAGTCCTGAAACAATTCCCCCCCAAATTTCGTGAAAGAGCTGCTGCTTATAATTATTTTTTGAAAAAAGGTTTACTACAAACTTTCCATGCTGAATTATCTAGTGTCCATTTAGATTATAAGTTTTTCTTCACTGTATTACTATATGACGTTCTTTGTTTATGATAATTAGTATATCATTATGATGTCTTTTTAAGGTTTTAATGTGTTTAATATTTCTTTACAATATTATTTTTTAATACATTCGCTGTAAATTTATCTTAATGATCAATTATTTATCGTCATAAATATTTTTTAAATGTCATACAACAAATATCGATTCTTTATATATATGTGTATATATATAAATAAAATAAATCAAGTAAAATATTTTTTTTTCATTTTATAAAATATTTGTTTAATCTAAAATATTTGAGAGATTTTTTTTCTTTTCTTTTTTATCAATTCTTTGTTTATTTATTTTCAATTCTTGACGAAAGGATAATGTGGTATTTATAATTAAGTATCAATTCAAACATTCATGTAAATAAAAAAAAATTAAAATTTTTTAAATCATAATTTTCAATTTAGATATTAATGTAAATAACCCTCTATTATTTGGATACAAGTTGGGTTGGACCTTGAAGTGGTGGAGTACTTAAGGTAAAAGTTGTTCAAAAATTGTAGCACAAAGGCCATTTTCATGACTCCAAAAAATAAATAGCAAATTTCAAAATAAATAGTTTATTTACAAAAAAAATTGACTTTTTTTTTTTTTTAATAAATTTTCCCTCACTAATCCCAGAAAATCGTTAGTTGTTGAATGCGTAAACGACTCGGCAAATGAAAGTTTTACTCACCATTAACTCGGGCTGGATATAGAGAATCAATAGCTGGTGGTTAACCTTTTCCATGACTTCACAGCAAACCCATTTTAAACAAATCAAAGTGTTGTGTTCAAGACAAGCAAAAAAAGAAGTGTTAGTTCAATGCACAGCTATCCTTCAAAAAGAGTCCAATGTTTGTTTCAATCATTTCCCAACATTTCAAATAGTATTTGGAAAGTAACATTTGAAGTAAGTATAAAATGTTGCAAATGCTGTCATTTACAATTTTTTTACGAAAGAAAGAAAGAAAGAAAAAACCATTTTAGCTTCTTTGTATTAAAAGTTGGTTACGCTATTAACAACCTCTAACTGGAAGAAGATGAAAAATTCCATTTAAATTATGGATCTCACGAGGAAGCTGCCGGCCTAGTATAGAGGATACACATAGACCACACACAAACATAACACGTTTTCCACGAGCATTTAAAAATATATGAACTTTTTTAAGATAAAAATTATACGTTATTGTACCATTTTTCATTTTTCTGGAATTACGTATTGCCGATATTAATTTCAATTTTTTGACATGGTAAATTAGCCGAGAAAATACGAAACTCCCAGGGTGGTATTTGGATGGAGTTTCGCCTCACCCATTGGCAATGGATAGGCAGTCGAGGTGGACTGTCCAAAACACAGGTCATTCGAAAAAGTTGTGTTCTGGTTTTCTTCTTCTTTCTAGCATTTGCATTTTACATGTTCCACCCTCTAAAAAAAGGCACTTGCTTAACCAACCGTCGTGTCAATTCATTATCTTTGCATTTTTCTACTAAATGGTCCAACTGGAGCTTTTCCTAGTTCCCTACCACCTACCAAAACCCATAGCCCCACTAGGTATAAAACAAGGATTATTAAGAAAAATCATCATTGGAAAAAAGGCCAAAAAGAAGAGACCCGAACCTATAAGCTAGTGATAATCACTGCAAGTAATAAATAATAACTAGTCTCCTATAGATTAACGTTTGGATTATAAGCTTAAAAATTAAATTCGAATAGTAAATTCATATTTTTGCCATTGAAAACACTGCAAAACAATAATTTAATTAGTGTCAAAAATGATCTCCTCTAATATAAAGAGATTCTGTGTTCGAAGTAATCCAAAAGGGAAGAAGGAGAACTGAGATTTTGGGATTTTATCCGCATTAGGCCGGACGCTGCATTGTTGGATGGATAGGCATAAGGAGGCTCAGCCATTCTGGACCGGTGACGCCTATTTTGTCTTTTATATTAGCGCTTCATGACCCATACACAAAACGACTAAGATTTTAGGACGCCCTCCTGGTTATGTCTCCTTCACACCTAGTTTGACGCGTGAATAAAAAGGTCTAGCTCTTTTTTTTTTATATATTTTTCCTTTCTTAATATTTCTATTTTACAATCTCACTTTAAAAAAAAAAATGAAAGAAAAAAAGAAAGTGTCAAATCAATCCAAGTACTTTCCACGTTTATGAAAAGCTTTATTAATATCTAACCATGGTAGATACGTACATACATCAGTCACTCAATTTGCTGAGGGGACTGATTAGATATTTGACATTGCAACCTTATATGGTCCACAAAAACCACCATTATGTGCCAAACACTGTTCAACGCCCCCACGCAAGAATAAAGGTCCGAATGGCGTTTCTCATTTCGTTAAGCAAAAGGGAAGATAAATATCAATTCCTGAAAATCTCAATCACTAATAACACAAAATAAAATAAAAAAGATAAAACATGGGTAATTATAATAATCAAGTGAATCTACAACATCGAGGGAATCTTTTTGATTGCTTGATATTCAAGTGTCAGTTTTTTGTCTCAACAATACATGTTTCTTTAGGCTTATCTATGAGAACAGAGATCTTTTTGTATTGCGTCTAACAATGGAAAAGAATGAATAAAGAATCAATCTAACCAACCTGTCATCAATTTCCCTCCAAGTTCCACCTGTACAACCGTCCCAGTCCCACCAATATATTAAAGGGGAAAAATTTTTGTTTTGTTTGTTTTTTTTTTTTTTTTTTCCCAAAAAATTATTATTATTATTATTATTATTTGGTTGGTTGGGTGGGGGGGAAGTGGCGTGGGGCGGCAGCTCTAAAATCCAAGAAGTCCAGGTCATTGGAAACCTATCACGCTGTATGCCCCCAGGAGCAACAGCCTTGCTGGGAACAAAAGCACAACAAACAAGTGCATGTGCTGGGACGCCACAAGCCTGCTGAAGCGCTTCAACGACTCTCTTCCACTTTGCACAATGCCAGAGAAGTTGATCTGTTCCTGGCCTAAGTTGACCGTCCCGGTGGGGACGGGCCTCCCCACGACAATGCCTGCGTTGACGCCATGCGGTGCCACGAGAGGCCACCAGACCTTCCTTCGGTTTTCTCTCTTGGCCTTGCGATTGCGGTTCAGCTCTTGACGGACAAACCATTTTATGCATTTTAAGTAAGAGTTCATGTCATGATCTCGTTGGATGGTTCCTCCAGTGCCATATGCGGAGCGGTCACGTAGGATCTCGAGCGGGTGAGGCGAGTTTAGGAACACGGCCTTTGCATCTCGGAGCTGCTTCTCTGCTTGATCATTGCCGTCTAATACTGGACGGGTTAGAAGGTATAGACCAGTGCCTGAGGGAAGAAGATCGTGGCTTGGAGAGAAGTTCTCGTCCGGCTGTAGAATCAAAAAGTCCCCCATTGGAGCGTATAGTAGCTTCTGTTACGTACAAATGCACAACAGAATGGTCAAACATTTGAAAGTTATCTAGACAATCTAAAAACAGTTTTTAGACCAAAACACCAAAAGCAACCAACTTGCATGATGCTCTACAAAAAACAAGCTAATATGAGACAAATTTTACCTGGCTATTGAGACAAGGATGATTCCTGAAGTTGCCATTGACAGCCTTGAGAAACTCTGCCACATGATCCGGGTAATTGCAAGAGAATGCTCTAGGCACAATGTCCCGGTGCATTGTGATTGCCTGAACATGACTTTGCGGCAATCCTAGCTTGCGAAGTAGCTGATCGCCTCCGCACATAATGGATGGTGCACCAAAAGTTATTACAGGTAGTAAGGAGGAAACCGGCGCTTCATTCCGTATCAGCAACATGAGATTTATCAGTAATGACAAGCTCCCCCCTAGAGAATGGCCAGTGAAACGAAACTTTGCGCGTTCTCCATGGGATTTCAGATGCGCTCGGACTTCAGGCAGCATCTGTTCGTACAACCCTTTCGCAGCCTCGTATATACCTCTATGCACAATTACATCCAGTCCCTGACCAAGAACAACGAAATTTCTTCACATTGAGCTCTTATCGGACTTGATTAAACAAACAACGAATTATTGATCGAGTCATCAATCACTTGATTTCTTACCTCAAACTGAATTGGCTCAAAGAGTAAATTTGCTTGCCAGGAGGCAAGTGTCTCGGACCCCTGAATGACAAAGAATCTCGTGCCACTCTGATCATCGTCGCAGACAAACCACTCACAAGGTGAAGAATGCGTTGAATTCAAATCATCTGCTACAGCCTGCTTCACTTCCTCCTTCGCAGCAACCACCGCAGTAACTGAATCCGTGGTAGCCATCAGCGAAGCCATTTCCGAGTTCGTCATCCTACTCCCATAGCTTTCTTCCGGCGAATCTTCTCCAACCTCGCTTTTCAAGGTATTGAATGGCAGTATACTGGTTGTATGAGAATGCAGGTAAGAGGCTGCAGAGGCGGCAACCTGATAAGCCATCGATGCGTTAATTCCGTATCCATTATTTTCCAGACTCTCCACTTCCTTGGCATCTTTTGAATCACTTTGTTCTTCTTGAATATCAGCTGACTCCTGAGTTTTCTCGGCTTTTGCAGCCAATTCCCTTTTATCTATCGACGAAGTCACGAAACGCAGACCGTAACATCTTAGAAGATTTCCTGGCTGAATCAGCAGACGCAAAATAGATTAGCACCAAGGAAACTTCTATATTTGATCGTAACTAATAATATTTTTTTATTCAGTACTCAATTTCATGAAACAGGGTATGAATCTGACGCCATTTTCACCATAGAATGATAAATTATTTCGAGAAAAAGGAATTGAAACAAGCGAAAAGCCAGAATTATATTATAAAGTTTGAGGCAATTTTCTTCACATACATTAAAGCTTCTCGAAATGAAAGTCGTCGCATTTTGACAACTACACCACTTATGTTAAAAATTAAAATAGTATGTCGGTGATCCAGTTCAGAAACTCCTTTTCAAAACCAATATTATTTTATTAATGGTAACATTAAAAAAAATTCTGCTATCATATGATATGTACACATATATTAGATCTAATTTTGAACCCCAATTTCCTGGGTTTCTCTCTTCAGAGAAAAGGAATCAGCTTTCTTCTTTCGATTCAATGTGTAATAGATTCGTAAAATCATGAACAAGAAAACTCGAATAACAACAAAACCAGATCAGAAATACATAAAAATTACCTGGATTTTGGGAATGCAATAAGCCAAGTTCCCCAAATAGGACATTTGAGCGTAAAATCTGGCCTCAGCTAACGACACTTTCCTCAGCAATTTCGAAAACGAATCTCTATCAAATTCAGCCTTCTTTTCATCATCATCATCATTGTCATCTACCCTACAACCATCACATCCCTCATCGTCTTCCTCTCCACCGTCCGATCCTTTTCTGTGATCATCAGCATTCTCCTCCGCCTGCCGACCACAGCTCTTCCCCTGTTCCCCTTCCCGCCATAGCGACCTGACGTGCAAAATCTTCAAAATCCAGTTCCCAGTCTCGACCTCCTCCTCTTCCACCTTCTCCTCCTCAGCATCCTGCACCAAAACGGCGTCGTCCAGCGCCATCCCACCGTATCTACCTCCTCCTCCGCCACCGCCGCCTCTTCCAGGCCAGAACGATTTCAACGGATACTTGAACGAGAACCTCGAAAACGGCGTCGTTTTCTTCGTTGTCGTCGTTGTCGACTTCACCTGAGACGGATTCGTACGGACATCGAGTCCTCCTCCAGCCACCCCGATCGGCGGCGTTATCCCGTGAATCCCCGTTTTCAGACACAAACTATCCATTTTCCTCTGTTTTTGAGATTCCTCTGTTTTTCTTTTTGTTCACAAAAGCAGAGAACTGTAGAAGATTTGTAACCGCCGAGAAGCGTAAACTTGTGTTCACAGTCTTTCAATTTCTATTGAAAGGCTTTCTTTATGTGCTGGTTCTTCTTTCTTTCCGTTGATTTCAAATGAAAAAAATTAGAGAGAGAAAGAAGAGAGAGACAGAGAGAGAGAGAGTTTATGAAGCAGAGCAAGAAAAGGAAAAGTATGCGTTTGCAACAAAACTGTTCACCAACTATCACACCTTTTGTAACGATCTCCCGAATTTAACCAAATTATAAAAAAATTATTTTCAAAAAACATATATATATATATATATATGAAGAAAATAAAGAAAGTAAAAAAAGTTAAGCTGTTTAACTCGATTTTCTTTCAAACAAAGTCATAAAACAGATTAGAAAAATCGCAAGAGTGGAAGAGACGTTTTATTCTTTTTTTGTTTATGTCCAATTTGCTTTCTGCAAAACGACGTCGTGTTGAACAAATTACACGCACGGCAGCACGGATATTCGTGAGAAAGCGTGTCCTGGAGCCCACAGTGCTCTGTTTGTATGTCTGTTGTTTCCGAAAATTATCAGGATTTGCCACGTCATCTGGCTTGGAAGCAGATGAACTAAAAAAAAAAACAAAGTTTTAACGTGCGTGGAACTGACGTGTCGACGATGCGCTTTTTGATTTATCTAACTGTAGATACGTGTCTTGTGGATAAACACGTACTTGGCTGGGTTAAACACCGTAAGGCACGACAGTTCCTATCATTGCGCGACAGTTGTCTCCCTCCTAAGACACCGTTTGCCTCGTCGACTCATAAACAAGCTTTATATTAGATCGGCTTCCACGGCAAAGAATGCTTATGGATTAACTTTTATTTTAATCTTTTTTTTTTTTTAGGGTTATATTACATCAATATCTACATGTCGTTTAAGTAAAAGGCATGGTTTCATAGGAATTCTGATATTGTGGGTATGTTTGATGGATCTCTGTGGAAGACAAAAATTGATTTGAAGGGAAATGTCACGGTTGTTTTAGCTCTTTATAAAAGTCTTCCTATCAAAACCATAAATATGATTTCTTAAACAAAAAAAAAAAAAAAAAAACCTTCTAAATTAGTTTTAAACTTTGTATCGGAAGTTTGAATATACAATATTATAAATTTCAGTTGAACGTTTTATCGTTTACTAAAATGTAATATATATATATTTTTTATTTTTATTTTTTGTCAACCATCAAAAACTCTATCAACAATCTCGTCTTCTCGCAAAAGGAAAAAGTTTAAATATAGGTTAAAATTTGTCATGCTATAGACATGGGCAGTGTTATCTAGTGAACTATGGAAGTACTAAATGCATGTCAAATTAGGTGAATTTAGATGGAAGAGAGAGTCCGCAAGTATCCCAACCTAAATTTAAAAAGTGTCTTGGAGTAGATGGAAGTTGGGTGGACCTCTCATGGACAGTTTTCAACACGTCCATGTGCATCGACTGTCTTTCCTACTTTGTGTGGTAATACTTGGTTTCAGTTTTTCTCGCATAAAATTGATATGTATCTTTACCATATTTAAAAGACCGAATAAGTATTTTTGTCCTTATTCCAAACACCACCACGTGGTTTTTTTTTTTTTTTTTTTTCTTTTCTTTCTCCAAACCGTTTCATTGGCTTTCTTTTTCCTTTTTTCTTTTTCCCCCTCCTCCTCTTCCACGTTCTGCCGCTTCCGCTCCTCCTCCACTTCCTCCTCTTCTTCTTCCTCTTCTTCTTCCTCTTCCTCTTCCGCGTTTTTTCTCAGCCCATTCCAAGTCCCAAATGCCCAATTCAAAATCCCAAATTCGAATTCAATATTAAAAAATCCAAGGGCAAAAGTCATTTAGACCAGAGCGTTGTGGATCATGACAAAATTACAAAAAATATCATGCACGTGCAAAGCATGTGTCCCCAAATTAGTTCTCCTTGAGTATTTAATCATATAACAGTTATTCTCTGTAACGTCGAACATTAATTGATCATCATATTTCCATTCAAAAACAATTAATTAATTAATTGAGCTTTCAAAGTTTTTTTTTTTTCAATTTATCTAGATCATATATTTTTTTAAGGACATTTAGTTAGATCTTACTACATTTTATATTTATAAATTACGATTAATATATATTATCGAAACGTGGAACATTATGTAATATATCTTTCATCTTAAAATTTCTGAACCTCCAAAAACCTATTACTTAAAAGAGAAGAGGGATTACAGTTTGGAAATTTTCATCCACTCCCTCATAGTATTCATGAATTTACTTCTTAGAAACAAATTTGTATGAATTTTATTTCAAAAATTGAATTCTAGATTAGAAATTTATGTCAACTTTATTTTTGACAAAATTCTCTGATTATCATGGATTGGGCTTGGGCCTATGCGATTAGTCCTCGTAGTCTGGATAACGACCCATCTGAAGTTAGATCTCTATATGCCGTCTATCCTATTTTGGTGAATCCAACCCCCTAGCTCGCCTTCAAATTCCAAAAAAAAAAAAAAAAAGTCACAGTGATAAATTAATTTTTTTAGCTTTATTTTTTTCAAACTGAAAACGGAAAAAATAAAGAGGAGATTGCAGATACAATGAAGCTGTAATTTCACATAAAACTCTGTTATAAGATAAAAAATCCGAATCCCAACACCTTAAAAAAAAAAATGCTGTCACGTTCTACCATTAATTTTTCTTCCCTGGTTATTTTCCGCTTTTTTTCAGGATTAGTTATCTACACTGTTAAAAACCATGTTCGGCATTGATTTTTGATCGGGTAAACCTTGCTGCTTCGATATTTCCAAAGACAGAACAAATAATGTGCAGTAATATCACAAGCAAAGGAAAAGAAATCCGTCTCGTGTAGGTGGTTTTTTCAGATAAATGCTTATGAGTTTGGCAACATCTTGATAAAGGTTAGATTTCCCATTTCATATAATTTTCCCTCAAAAAAGATTCTAAACTTTTAGGATTAAAAGATAAATCAAAATTCTTGAATGCAAAGCAAGAAGACATCATATATCAGGTTTCTACTGCAGTTCCTAAACACTAATTTCTATGTCAAGATTTGTTGTCCTGACATGTTGTCTTTGTTTGTGTATATGACTCTGGTGTGTATATAAGTTTAACATGAAAACACTCAGGATGCTCGTGTTTTTTTGTTAATAAACTGAATAGATTCTTTTCTGGTTTACGTACTAACTGATTCTTCTGATGTTTATGAACTGGTTTACGTAATAAACGTCTGGTATCCAATTTCTTGAAAAATGTCAGTGAAGACAAATTGCTCGAGATATTTCTTGGATTCCGCGACTGTCGATCTGCTATTCACTTTGGCTCAGTCTGTCGTCGTTGGCATTTGGTGAGTTCTCACCCTAAGTTTATATTCTTCACCATCACGACCAGCAAGATCGCTACTCACTGCCCTACGCTATCATATTTCGAAGAGCTGATATCTTTACATGATTCAGAGTTATCAACCATTTTGTAAGCTATTTTCTGAGGAATCAAAGTTTCTTCTCCATGAAAAGGTAGCATCTAGTTAGTTATTTGGACGAAATGCTTTCACCTATGATTATGAGGGCCTCGTTCGACGACTTGTTGCTCGTGGCACCTGGTTCACATTTTGACAATGCACTACTGCATTTGTAATCTGCTTATACCAAACAGTGGGTTTGAGCTTCCTAAGGCTCCTAACGGTTTTCCAATTGGGTTTGCATTGATATATTGTATGCCCAACAGTAGCAACGAACCACTTGGATTCTCCACTACCAAAACTCAATACCAATACAAGGTGGTATTCATTAGTTGTGCTGGGCCTGATCTATGACGAACAACATTATGATATATTTAAGGCGACAGTTTTTTGTTCTAAATCAGGACAATGGAGCCACTCGTACTTCTCATTCTCATATCCGCGACCCAAAAAGCGTAGGTATTGCGACTACATTGATGTTGTTACGTGCAATGGGATTTTATGTTGGTGTCAGACTGATCATACGTTTGACGGAATTGTTGCATTTGATTTGTTCAATGATCTATGATCTATATGCCTGTGTCATTGAATTTCCCAATGACTAGGGAGTGGATGGCAGAATTCCTATAGCAAAGTACAATTAATTGGGAGCTGTACGTGTGAGAGCTGCGGCTGTTACAAATTTTCATGACAAATGAGGAATGCTTAGTTTTGAAAGCTTGGCAATTGAAGTATGAAGATTGTTTTGTCCACCACGTCCACGTGGGTTTTGGTTCACGAGATAAACTTGCAAAGGGCAAATAGTAACACGACCGTTGGATTTGCTGTTCATCCAAACAACGGGGAGGCGGTTTTTTTTTTTTTTTTTTTTTTTTTTTTTGGGGCAGTCATGTTTTTGAATATAAGATCAGAGAGGACAGGTATGAAAAGGTCGTTGAGCTTGAAATATCTACAGATCCAAATGAAAGATTTAGTTCCATTCCTCTTGTGCATCCTGCTTGGCCAGCACCGGTTCCTTCACATTCTCCATCTATTCAGAAAGAAATTCGTTCTTCTTTCTTTTGTTTATTTTTACAAATGGGCTATGAGTTATTTGATCCGGTTTCTGTTTGTCAGTTGCTGATCTTGGTTTTCAGATATAAGTCATCAGCTAGTCCTTTCTTAGCGTTTTTTTTTTTTTTTTTGTTTGTGGTGGTGAAAAATGAAATTACCATGTTGATCTCATGATCAGCTGAGAGATGAGTAGGCTGATCATGATCTCTAAGGTCTTCCATACAATATGAAGTATCCTTTTCGCTTTGCGTATAGTGAAGATTTGTTTCTTCTCTCTACGATGTGATATAGGAACTGTAACCCCCCTTTCAAAGTTGAATTGGATGGAGAAAGATAGGTCTGCTATGGCATCAAATATGTTGAGGCCCTCATAAGTATATATAAGTTTACGACTGTTGTTTTTACTTATTTGTTTGACAAAACTCTCTTCATAATCTGGTTGTACCATGCATGCTCTTGAAACCACATTATAGGTAAAAGAAAAATAGGAGGAATGGAAAATATCTTGTACCTAATTGAAATATTTTGTATGACATGTTTTCTACAATTCACTTATTGAAACGACAAAAGATTTTGAGAGTACAAGAAATGATGTGTTCACACAAACCAAAGACATGAAAGCACCTTAATTACAAAAGAAAAAGAAAAAAGATAAGGCAAAACTCTATGTCATAAATGTTTGAAGGTTGAAAAACAATAGCAAACGGACAGACACACGAAGTTTTTTATATAAACGACAAGAATAATAAACGACTGGTCGCTTATCCATGAACAAGGAGGGTCGTTCTATTAGTCTTAGATAAGTGATAGTTAATTTGAAAAACGACGGTAAACTTTAGAACAAGTCGTTCCATCAAATTATGAGGAAAAAAAAAATACTCGGACATCAACTCTAATCCAAACTATTAAAAACTAACTTATATGATATACGAGTTGTTTTGTTATTAGTAAATCCTTTTAAATAAAAACTTAAAAAATAATTAAATATAGTAACAAACTAAATACACGTATGTGAAACAAGCACATATATACAACTAGTCTAATGAGAAATATGGTTTTTATTAGATATTACTTTGAGCCTATTTATTTTTTAATGTAACGGAATACTTTTGTTTAAAAACAAATATATATCGTCATACTCCGCTAGCTGAGATAACCTTCTTTATCAGTGTCACGTCATCGTCATATCCCAACCTTAGTCTATAATTTAACATGAGGACTAAAACACATTTTTTTTTATAAGAGTTTAGGAGTATTTTAACAACAAAAAATAGATTAGGAACTAAAACTTACCTACTTAAGTTATGGGGTACTTTTACCAAAAAAATAAAATTTAGTGATCAAACTCTCGTCTACTTAAAAGTTTATGAACCAATCCAACAATTTACCCTAATAAAAAATAAAAGATAATTAAAAAAAGAGTAAATTATTGGATTGGCTCCCAAACTTTTAAGTAGGTAAAAGTTTGGTACCTAAACTTTATTTTTTGGTAAAAATACCTTTGAACTCTCAAATTGGTGAGAGTTTAGTTCCTAATCTTTTTTTTTTTTTTTTTTTGTCAAAATACCTCACAACTCTTAAATGATGTGAATTTTGGTCATTCTATTAATTTTTTAAAGGAAGGTCGTGTATGACGGTGGAGTGATATTGATGGAGAATGTCGTCTCACCCCCTGTCTTCTTCGTCGTCGGCGACCTATCTATCACCGGCACCCAACCCAAGCGACCACCCCAATGCAGGTGACCCAGCCCGGCTGCCCCCCACCCAGCCCCAGCCCCCGGCACCCCCCCCCCAGCCCTCTTCCATTGGCCCCCAGGCCCCAGTCCCCCTAGTGACCCCCCTTCCTCGGCACCCCTACCCCAAGCCCCCCTCCTTCGGCCTCCTCCCAACCACCCCGGCCCCCCCAGCTCCCCCCTGACGGGACCCACCTACCCTATCTCTCTCTTCACTTTCTGTCTTCCCTTCTCTATTGGCCCCCCCCCCCCCCCCTATCCCCCTCTCCCTCTCTTTTTGCGTCGAGGGTATGAGGGGGGCCGCGGGTCGGGAAGAGAAGAGAAAGGGGAAGAGAGAGAGAGAGGGTGAGGGGATCCCCGTCAGGGAGGCACCGTGGGGGGGTGGGGGGAGGCTGGGGGAGGGGGGCCTGGGGTAGGGGAGACCTGGGGGGGGGGGCGCCGGGGGGGCTAGGGCCAGGGGGCCTGTGGGGGAGGGTTGGGGGGTGTTGTCGGGTGCCGGGGATGGGTGGAGGGCCACCGGGGTTGGGGGGCCTATAGTGGGGGGGCTCGGGTTGGGTCGGCTGCGACGGAGAAGACTTAGGGGTGAAAATGATAATATGAGATAAGATGTATGATAAGTACGGTATACCAACAATATTTCAACCATTCGATTAAATTTCAACGGCTTAAAAAAGGGCTTACCACATTCCTACCTTTTATTTATTACATTTTATTTTAAACTGATTTGTCTCTTCACAATAAACAATATTTTTATTTCTTTCTTTATCTTTTTTTTTCTTCTAGTTTTTAAATATTTGTGAGGTTTTTTTTTTCAATTTATAAAGATGATTTTTGTTGGATATTGCTTTGAGCTTATTTATTTTTTTGGATAACATAATACTTTTATTGAAAAAATAAATATCTATCATTATACTTTGCAAGTCGGGGTGACCTCCTCCATTGGTGTCATGTCATCGTTATAACCCTATCTTAGTTTAAAATTTAACGTGAGGACCAAAATACATTTTTTTATAAAGATTTTAGGGATATTTAACTATAAAAAATAGATTAGAAACTAGAATCTCATTTGCTTAAAAAGTCATGGTTCTTTACTAAAAAATAAAATTTAGAGATCAAACTCACGTACTTAAAAAGGGGAGAGGCTATGGTAGAGCTTCTCCCAAAGTAACTACTGGTAAAGCTCTTTTTTGAACTGTCAGATTTAATCGAACGATTGACATATTATTGGTGTACCATAATTATCATACACCTTACCTTATATAAATTTTCTCACCCTTATCTGCTCCGTCACCAGTGATCTTCACATCGTCGCCGGCGACCTGCCCCCTGTCGCCGGCGACCCCTCGACGTTGGTGACCACACCCCCAGCCACCCCACCCCATCCCTAGCAACCCCCTCCCACCCCTGGCCCCCTTTGTCCCTTCCCTCGGCCCCCAGGTGCCCCACTCCGACCCGCCCCCCACCCCATCCTTGGTGACCACGCCCACCCCAGGCCCCCTCTCTCTCTCCTCTCCCATTTCCCTGTGCCTAACCCCCTTTCTCTCCTCTCCCCTTTCCCTGCGCCAGGCCCCCCCCACCCCAGGTCCACCCTGCGCCTTCTCCCCCCGGCTCCAGGAGGACCCCACGCCCCCGGTCCTCAAGCGCACCCCCACCCCACCCCACACCCGACAGGGACCCCCCAACCCCCTCTCTCTTCTCTCATCGGGGGGAGTCGATAGTGTCAAGGGTGTGGAGGTGTCCGGGGGTGGAGGAGGTGCTGAGGGGCCAGGGTAGGGGTCAGTTGCAGAGGGAGAGGAGAATAAAGGAGAGAGAGAGAAGGGTCGGGGGCGGGGGAAGAGAGAGAGAGGGGCCGAGGGTAGAAGAGGGTTGCCGAGGATGGGGTGGGGGGCCGGTCAGGGTGGGGGCGAGGGGTCGAAGGAAGGGTGAGAGGAGAAGAGAGAGAGAAGGGTTGGGGGTGGGAGGGGGTTTTCGGGGATGGGGTGGGGGCCGGCCGAGGGGGCACCGAGGGAAGGGAAAGAAGGGAAGATAGAGAGAGGAAAGGAGGGAGAAAGGGGCCCGGGAGTGGGAGGGGGTTGCCGAGGATGGGGTGGGGGCCGGTCGGGTAGGGTGGCTGGGGGTGTGATCGCCAGTGTCGGGGGTCACGTGCGATGAGAGGTAGGTCACCGGTAACGGAGAAGATAAAGGTGGGAAAGTTTATATGAGGTAAGGTGTATTGTAAGTATGGTACACCAATAATATATCAACCGTTCGATTAAATCTGACAGTTCAGAAAAGAGCTCTACCGATAGTTACTCTGGGAAAGACTCTACCACAATCTCTTCTCTTAAAAAGTTCAGGATTAATTCAACAAATTACCCTTAAAAAAAAAAACTAAATTCTCGTTTATCTGTATCTTCTCTTCTTGATTGGGTTTTTCTCTCTCGGTTATCCCTTTTTCCCAGATTCGCTCGACTCCAAAATCACTCCGATTGCCTCTTCCCTCACCTCGCTCATGCCAGATCAACACCGGAGATCCCCAAAGCCTCAGGTTCAGTATCTAGCCATCGATCTGCCTTGCCATCGGAGATCGCATTCAGATCTCATTGCTCTCATCAACTTACAAGCTGATTTCGTTTTCAAGGAATTCAAGAAAGGATATTGGCAAGATAAACTCTCCATTCGTCAAAACCACGCTTCTCTTCTTTTTCTTGAAATTTGAATTGAAGATTTCACTACTTTCTTTCAATTTTCTGTTTGGTTGTCGAGAAACCGATTAGTGCGGAATGCGAAACCTCGATTCTTGAATGTGACATACAGTCAAAAAGAAAATTGTTATGCATTTTCTTTGATCAGATTGCCTTTTCTTTCTTTCTTTCTTTCTTTTTTGTTTAGGATTTTTACCAAATTTTGGTGTACAATCTAAGCTTTTGAGTTTAGTTTACCCCTCTAAATTTTTCTATTTGGTTGCCAAGAAATCGGTTAGCATCGAATACGATACCTCAATTCTTGAATGTTTTCTTTTTTCAGTGTACAAATTCCTTGCAAACAAATAGAAAAAAAAAATAGGAATAATTCAGAGTAAGGATTGAATGTCGTGTCTTTATCAGATTCATTTCGAAATATATATTATCATCTTCAAGTCCAAATAAAATTAAAAAGTTAAAAATTATAAATTTGAGTAAATAGTGCAAGAGCATAGTCGTTGGAGCTAGTATCTTTTCTTTGGGTTGTTTGTTTGTCATTTTTTCCTTCAAAGGATTGTCGTTTGTCGTTACTCTTTACGCACCATTTAAGTATTTTGCTCAGATTGGCTGAACCTACTCTGCCTCAGCCGTAGCCTCGTGACTATCAAGCTATTCTCCAGATGAGGCCAAGGAGGAGGCAGCTAGTCTCGATGACCAAAATTGGTCGATTGCGAATTCTGATGCATTGGCTGCTCAATGGAAGGAGGTAGATTACAGTAAGTGTAATTCTTGTTAATTACTTTTTTTCCCCAAGTTTATAATATGTAATTGACTTTGAGTTCTTGCCTGCTTCACCACAGCCGTAGACACAGTTGCAGCCACAATTGCAGTCACCAGCTCCACCGCAGCAGCACACACACACACCAGCAGCCATAACCACCAGCTCTATCGCAGCCACAACAGTAGCCACCCACTCCGTCGTGGCCGCAGCCACCCACTCCGCCACAGCTGTAGCCCCAAGACTATCAAAATATTTCATATATCTGCACAAAAGTGATTGCTCCATCCGAGATTGGAAAGAATTTTGAGGTCTCACGACCGCTTCCTGATGATATAACATGGCAAAGATATAGCAGGCATGTAACAATTTATATACATGATTCTTTTGGGGTGGCTCCAATAGTAGTGAGTACTACTCAAGAGGACGGAAGATTCTTCTTCTTGATAAAGAGTTGGAAGAGGTACCGTCAATCGAGTGGCTTGACGAGCGATAACTCGCTTGTGTTTTGGAAAACCCAAGGAGTGAACCACTTCAATTTCGACCTGGATTAATACTTTGTATGCACGTAGGATTTTTCATCTCTTGTCCTCTTGGTATTTGAATTGTGCAACGAGTTAATGCTACTACAAATGAGGAATAAGCCCATTTTCTTTATGGTGATATTGAATCCTTGGTATCAACACGGGTATCCAATTCTAAGGTGAAAGATAGTGTGTGGACCTTGAGCTCCATGGTTAGAGTCTCGATGGTTTGGACTTAAGTAGACTGACCTTAGCATTACTACAAAAGTTGGATTACACGACGGAAAATACACGATGGTTTTTGTGAAACCGTTGGCTTAATCAATAAAGGATTACACGATGGTTTAATCGAACCGTCGTGTAAGCTTGTTTACGCACGGATTTCAAAGCATGAAATTTAAAAATTTTCAAAATTTTTGGAGGATTACATGACGGTTTCATAAAACCATCGACTGTTATTATAACCGTTGTATAATCCTCGGATTACACGATAGTTGTCACAACCATCGTGGATTACACGACGATATTTAAAAAACCGTTGTGTAATCCTCCAAAAAATTTTCAAAATTTCAAATTTCATATTTTGAAATTCGCGTGTAAACCCATTACTTAAATACACTTTTTCTCTTCATTTTCATCTTCATCCTCTAGGCAACTCAAAGTTTTCTCCTATGTACCCTCCTCCTTCGCCCACCCGCCACCCCCTCTCTCTTACAATCCAATCAAGCTGTCGCCGCCGCCATTGCTGCCGCCGCCGCCATTGCTGCCGCCGCCTATCACCTCTCTCTCTCAGTGTGGCCATGACTATTTTCCTTTAAAGAAAAGTAAGGTGATTTTTATATTGCTCAATTTCTTGTTTTCTAACAAAACAACGAACAAACAATGCTTTAATAACTTGCTTTGAGTGTAATTAGTAGTATTGTTTGAATGTTTTATTTGTTGTTGCTCTTTGAAGATGAATGTTTTGTTCACGGTTTGGCACTTTATATACATTTTTTAACATGATTTTTTTTCCACCCACCACATGCTTGATGTAATGTTCATCATTACACGAAGGTTTTGCCTCAAAATTATCGTGTAATTGGGCTTAATTAAAAGAAAATTTTGGCTTTTTTTTATTGATTACATACATTATATGACGGTTTCGACTCAAAACCGTCATATAATATTCACAATTTTGCGGTGTTTTGCTACTGTATTTCTTGATTCGTCGATAGTGTTAACCGTCGTGTAAGATTGAGATACCACGACGGTTATATAACTGTCATGATATCTTCCACAATGCTAGATTACATGACGGTTGTCTAAACGTCATGTAAATTTTACACGACGGTCAATAACCGTCGTGTAATCCTCAATTTTTACTAGTGTGGCTACTTAACATTGTTGCTGATTTTCTTTTTTATGCCTTACATTGTTATTTGGCATTATTTTTAGAGCATATTTGTAGAGATTCTCAAAACATATAGCTATGAATGAATGATCATAGATATTTCAAACCAAGAAAGAAAGAGTTTACTTCTTCGGAAATTAGATTGGACGTGGGGAATTTTGTTTTTTGTTTTTTCATTTTGTGGTTTTAGTTTGTTATGCGTTATAGTTGATAAGTTTGCGACATGAACATGTATGTATCTATATACAAGGCATCATAAATTGTCTCCAACTACTTGTGGAGGATAGGAAGGAATATTGGTCGCACTACTACAAAATGTGGATTCCACGACGGAGCTTTCACGATCGTTTTTTAAAAATCTGTCGTGGAAAATGTGACAAAAACATGGAGCGGACTTCCACGATGGTTACAGAAGCTTACATAACTGTTATAGAAAACCATCATAGAAGCTAGAGATACCACGACGGTTAAAAAAACCGTCGTGGTATCTCAACTAAAATTTTGAAATTTTTTTTTTTTGAATTTTTCACCCAACCACAACGGTTTTTTCCAAAAATCGTCGTGGTAAGTCAAAATTTTTTTTGAATTTTTCACCCTATCACGGCGGTTTTTTTTTTTTTTTCCAAAAACCGTCATAGTAAGTATGAAAGCAGGAATTTTGAACATTTTTGAAATTGTTCAACTTTTTGGAGTATATATTAAAACCCAAAAAAATACCCTCTTTCCCATCCCATTACATTCCGAGCCTTTTTTACTCTCTAATACAAACTCTAACTCCAAACCCAAAGCCGCCCATATCCTCCCTCCATTAATTATCTCTCTCTGCTCCCTCTTTACATTCTTGCCGCCATTTTTCTCTCTCTCTCTAACTCTGAGTCTTTTTCCCTTTCTCTCTAGGTGCAATTCCTCCCTCTCTCTCTAACTCCAAGCCTTTTTTCCTCTCCCTCTCACCGCCATTTCTCCGTCCCCTACATTCTCTATCACTCCGCCTGTACCCACGCTCGACAATCTGGTAACTTGAAATGTATCTTGCTTGGGTAAGGCACGGATTTGGGAATTTTCCGTCCAAAATGTTGATTTTATTGATTGTGAAATTTCCGTCTAAAATGTAAAAAATCCACAATATTCCTTCCAAAATATTGATTTGGTTGATTGTTGATTTGAGAATTTTCCGTAGAAAAATGTCAAAAGTCCATCCTTTCGATGATTGTCGATTGTCGTTGTGATTTAAATTGCTTTAAAATTGATTGGGTAAGGCACGGATTTGGGAATTTTCTAGAAAAAAATATTGATTTTGTGAGTTAAATTTTTTGGATTTGCCACCCGTGGGAAATGAAATGAATTCGGCAATTTTTTTTTTTGCGGACCCTACCACGACGGTTTTTCTGAAAAACTGTCGTGATAGGTGGACCTACCACGATGATTTTCTTGAAAAACCGTCGTGAAAAACCGTCGTGGTAGGTCCACCTATCATGGCGGTTTTTTGCGTAGAACCGTCGTGGTATGTTCTTAAATATCCATATTTAGGTCCTATTTTTTGCCTATTCCACGACGGGTAAAAAATCGTCGTGAAATCTGAAAAGATTCAATAACTCTGGATTCCACGACGGTTAGAAAACCGTCATGAAAATGTTACCACGACGGTTAAAAACTGTCGAGGTATCCACATTCTGTACCAGTGTCGATTCAAATGTTGAAAGAGAGAACCATGATGTTCGATTGATCGTTCAAATATTTATAGTGGTTATTCTTTCAAATAATTCCACCAAACGAGTCCTTGGTTATTATGATAATCCTTTGGGCAAAAGTCAAATTGGAGGTATTGATTGAAAAATATAAATATTTTCTTTTATTTACATAAATATTTAAATTGATATTTATGAAAATCGTATTATCCTTTAATTAAGAATTAAAGATGAACAAGTAAAGAATTATAAAAAAAGAAAAGAAAAATCTCTAAAAAAAAGTCCAATAAAACAAATTTTTATAAAAGGAAAAATGACCATTTTACTTGATATATAAAGAAAAAAATAAACACGTTAGATATAACTTATATGATAGAGTATGCAAAAAAAAAAAAATCTTTATAATAAATAATTGATCATTATGAAAGTTTACAACAAATATATAAAAAGATTAAAATTGTAAATAAATAGAAAACAATTTAAAACAAAAAAAAAAGCATCACAATGCTAGAATAATTATCATAAAGAAAAAAAAAATACTATATTTATTAAAAAAAATCATAATGATATAGTAATTGTCATAGAAAAATTAATAAGCAATTTCAAACCACATTTAAACCTTAGAAACTAATTATTAAACAAGACCAACAAAAATAAAAAATAAACATCATAATAATGTTACAATTATCATAAAAAACTTAAATTGTATTAAGAAAAATAAGTTTTTAAGAAAACTAAATTATACTTAAGAAATATGCTTCTAAAAAACTTAAAAACATACTAACAAACAATCATTGTAATACATAATTGATCATTATGATAAAGATATACCAACGATTAAAAAAATGACACAATCATCAAAATCCATAATAGATATAAGTTATATGTTTTATATAAAATAATCATTATAGTAAATAATTGATCATTAATATAAAGTTACAAACGGCATGTTAAATAGTGAATATAAAGAAATATAAAAGACTTTAAAATGTGAAGGTTGTGAACATGAACTACATACCCAGAATTAAGCCAAAAAAACTAAAAAACTAAAAATTAAACCGTATTATACCCTCAAATCATTACGGCAGATAAGTAAGATTCTTGCAGTAAGAAAAACGTGGAGTTTATAAAGAATATGCATGTAAAATGTTGAACGATGAAACATTTTATTCAAGATCAAATGATAAAGCTCATTCTTGACATATTAGCATGTAAAAGAAACACATATTCATGGATTGCAAAGTGAGAAAAAGAGTAGAATAATTACGTTCAATAAAAAAAAAATATTGTTCTTGAGATATCCGGAATACCAAACATAAAAAATGAAGGATAAAGAAATGAATATCACATAAAAATAATATAAATGGGGTTTTTAAGAATCAATTAAAAAAAAAGGAGGGAAAAACTAATATGGGTTTATTAAAGGCAATTCTCATTTGTGAGCAAAAAAAAAAAAAAAAAAAACCATCTATAAAGTAAAAACAAAAAACAAAAAAAGAAAAATATGAAAATCTGTATAAATTAAATAAAATAAAATTAATTATAATGAAAGGATAAAATAAGTACTATATAAATATATTTCATTAGAAATAGACATATATGTAATATTATTTAAAAACAGATATATTTTAAAACGAAATCCTAAAAATAGACCTTTTATGTAATTATTTCTTTCGTTTTTGGTTATATCTCTCTCTCTCCCTCCCTCTCCTCCAACTCTAATTTTCCTATGTCCTCTCGAGCTCTGAAAATTTCTCCCTTAACAAAATTTTCTCCCGCTGAAACTTTCTCTCGCCTTGGTTGGAGCTCAGACCTTTTCCTTCTCCAAAAAATCCGTTTCTCTTTTTGCCTCTTGAAGATTGAAGAATTGGAAAATCTTGTCTCTTCTCTAAATACATAAAGTAGTTTCCCTAAGGTCAACAAAGTGTCAGTTTCCAAATTTCTATTATATTTCCTTTTTATTTCTTATTCTTTCAGTTTCCTTTTAGGATGTATTAAGGAAACTATACACATACGTCAGTGAGTCTTCCCCTTCATCTTCCTTTTTCACTTTTGTTTTTTAGTGATGTCAGAGACACCACTCAAATCTTATAGATATAAAATTTTTAAATGAAATGAGCAAATTAAAAGTATTTTTCAAAAAATTAAGAGCAAAAGATGAAAAAAAAATAAAAGAGAAAAAGGGAAAAAAAAAAACAAATAAATACTTTTCAATAAAAAATAAATAAAATAATATTATTAAAAAATAATTGCACTAAAAAGTAAAAAGTATGAAATAATTTCACCTAAAAAGGGGAAATTTTTTAAACGTTTATACCAAAAAGGAGGAAGATGAGAAGCTTGAAAAAGTTCAACAGGATTGATACCATATGACAAAGGAAAATGATTTTTTGCCCGAGCTGTATGCATCTACTATCCTACGTGGAAGGTGCGGCCCACACAATAATTTTTTTTTAAATAAATAAATAAATTTAAAAGGTTAGTAACCTTGGTGATTTGTCTCAATCCTTGTTTTACACATAAATCGTAAACCTTACTATTCCTGCTATATCCTATATAGCAGCACTCCTGTTAAAAAGGAGTCTTTTATTTGTTTATGTCCGGTTAATGATTTATTATTGATCAATATTTGAGTGGTCTCCTAGATTAGGTTTTTCTGAACCATATAGAAGTTGCACTTTTTTTTTTTTTTTTTTTTTTTTTCCGTCTGTGCCTTGTATAATTTAATAAATTGGATATAATTAATACCGGTTAAATGGCAAAAACAGATCCATCAAAAAAGGTTGTTGCATGTATAGCTTAGTTATAATTCTACATCTGATTTTATCACAAAGTGTAGAGTTCGAACTCTCATATATCTAAAATAAATATAAAAAAAATCTATTAAAAGGGGGGAAAATTAGAGAGACGAGAAAGCAGATAAATGTTTTTTTCTCTTTATTTATCCTTTTTTTCTCCTGAAGTTTCTCTAACTTTTTTTTTTGTTTCATCAATGCTAAAAGTCGATGCTATTGCATGGTTATGTTATTGTTCAATAACGTCGGCCAATTTTCAGTACTGTTTTAGGTTGTACAAGAAAAAAAAAAAAAAAAATCAACAAATCATCTCGAAGCCCAAGCGCCAGCGGGGTAAATTATGAGTTTGGTTTGTTAGCAATTTATTAACATGTGATAAGTAATACTCTTTAAGTGTGTGTGTGGATATATATGTTGATTGAACTATTATTATATGACTCTTGACATTACCAAACATTTTTGTGGCTGGTTTCATCTTTGTCAAGTTATGACAGTGCTCAAATCTAAAGGAGAAATTAGAGGTTTTGGTTGTACCGTTTCATAATCAGTCACTTAAATAATAGTAATATTTTTCAGAAGATTTGATTCTTTTAAAAGAAATCATTGAGGTCAAAAATCTTTAAAAATAACATCAGATGGGTACTTAGTGTGATTGGTCCTATGCCTCCTTGATCCACCTAATCACCTGCAAAATTGATAAGAATACCTTGGTGTAAGTGGGACCTTTGTTAAAGGGTTATCTGGTGCTTCAAATAGTTAAGGGTATTAATGAGTAAGGTAAGAAGTAAAGTTTGAACTACAAATATAATTCATATTTGAGAGAGTGGTGCACTTCTTTATTTATAAATGAGTCCAGTAATGGACTCGAGTGCTTTAGTTGGACCCAAAGGTTGACCTTTGTCAAACGTACTAATTTTTTGTGGCCATTGGACTGATGTCACGTGTCCAACTCCTTGGGTGGTGGAGGGAGGTGTAGGTACTAGCATAGGTACTAGTGTCAGTTTCAGTACTAGGTAGTAGAGCAGGTGCAACGGACCGGTCAATTTGAGCGGAGGTTGGGAGTGGGCGAAGATTGGCTGAAGCTTGTCTTGGTTGGCGTAGCCCGGTGCCAGTCATTCATTCGTTTGGGCCACCGCAACGGGGAAGGATTTGATTGCCTGGTTCGATGAGGGCTACTCGACTCGATAGTTTGACTCCCATTTCCGAGTTGGTATTCTCTTCCTGGCTCTCAGGAGGTCGGCTGACATAGGCACCTAGTTGGATGTCGTTATAGTTGAGTACTGCAATAAGAAAGCAAATAAACCGCCAAAAGTATTACATCAAAGCAGGTGTCATAAGGTGTTTGGGCATTGGTTAGTCGGTTCTACGTTATCAAATCAACCACGTGCACTTATGAGATCCTTTTATTTATTTATTTATATATTTTTTTTCCATGTCAAATATTCCGTTAAAAATATTGCCTTGTTATGCTAGTAGGAAATTAAAGCGTGATTGTATGCTACTGCTATATTGACAATCAAGCAAGAGCGGAATCACTCACGATCAAATGAGGACTTTTATCTATAATGAACTTTTCTTTTTCAACAAATCTCTTGAAAATTTTGTTTTTTAAACATATATTCTTATTGAAATAATATATTGATTCTATCGTTTTAACGAAATACACGATGAAAATAATTAATGACACGCTCATGATTGCATGTATATATATTTACTGATAATTTCATATCTAATAAGATATAGTATTATAATCGTCTCACCTTAAATTAAAAAAGAAAATGCCAGGGTGTCTTGACCAAGGTGTATTTTGCCACGATTGCACTACATTTGGGCAGGGACGTGTTCTAATATAGTACTTACGTACATACTGTCAAGCTTGCTGCATGATGTCCAGAAGCAGCTTCAACTTGGTCCACCTGTTCATCAAAGTTTTGTTCATATTAAAGTTGGTAGTTGAATTAATTTAGCAAAAAATAAATAAATTAATTAAAGGTAGTTGAATTAATTTAGCAAAAAAAAAAAAAAAGACAAATAAATTAAAGGTAGTTGAATTAAATTGTCATAGTGTCCTCAGCATTTGACATTAGTGTATTGTCACCATATATTCAGATCTCACATATATACTTCCCTCGATGTGGGGGGTTATATATAATAAATAGATCTATATAACTATTTGATACATGTGCATGTGCATATGACGATTCTGGAATTTAAAAAATGAATCTTTTTTTTTCTTTTCTTTTTTTTTTTTTTGCTGAATATAAACAATGAATTATTAAGTGTGCGTGTTTGTTTTTGTTTTTGTTTTGTTATTATTGTTATTTATTTATTAGTTTTTTAATTTGAAAACAACGTAGAAGGCAATGATAAGATCTTGGGGGAAAAATGGGCAAATGAAAAGTCAGTCTGAGGACTTTTATTTATTCTAGGAAAAGTCTCTGGCATTATTATGCACGTCAGTATTATAAAATCACATAAGAATCTTTTCTCGATAAAGAAAAAATCATCACAAGACGCCAACACACATGAGGATATACACTAAATCACATTAGATCAAAACCATTGACAAAATCACATGAGATTCAGACAATAAGCACGTGCCTACCTTTTTTTTTTATTTAGAAAATAATGTTTTAATTTAAATATTTTCAAATTTTCTTATTTTCCATACGATTTTTTTTTATTTTAAAGGTTGCTACCTTTTATTTTAATTAGATCAAATCCTATTTGACAACATGAGATGAAAGTCATGTGCCCAAAGAAATTTTTAATTTATAATTTCTACATGAAAACCTTTTAACTTATTTTTATATCAATCTATATGGTGGTGATCATAGGTAATTGGTTCCTACAAATCTCTACCTTGGTCTTGATTTTCTATTTAGGATTATTGTTTTTGCATGACTGTCTATTATATAGTAGTTTTTAAATACCAGATTTGGAAGATTTTAAGTGACTGAAAATTTGACATTAACAATAATTTCGTTATCGTACCATTCAAAAGTATCTAAACTGCTTGGAAGGCGAAAAGCATTTTAAAAAAGGCTAAAATTTTTTGTCCAATGCAAAGTATAGTTTTTAATTTTATTACGATGAATTATTTTTTATATTAATTAATTTTCACTTGATCTCAAATTATTAAATGACATTATTTCATCACGAGTCTACAGAAAAAAAAAATATATATATATATATATATATATATATTTTGGAGTCATTGTATTCATTGTCCTGTAAGCTTTGACTTTAGAATCCTTGACCAGGACAGAGATAAGAAAATCTCCTTTTCTCCAAAAATTAATCCACATTTGTGAAAGTTCACCCCAATTGTGGGTTTCTATGTCCTTCCCTCACGTTAAAAGAGCTCGTAATTTTATAATTTAAATTATAAAAATTATTAAGAACACTAATTCTAATTTTAATCTTTTAATATTAATCTATATGATATATGAATTATTATTTATTTATTAATAAATATTTAAAATATTAAAATATTAATTAATTATATCTATGAATAAAAATATGATATATAAATTAATATTTAAAAATTAAAAATTAAGATTGTAATTGATATTGTTTCTATTCTTATATTATTACTTAAAAAAAAAAAAATGAAGCCACGAGCCAGCCATGTAATCTTGCAAGCCACGGCACCAAAAAAAAAAAAAGAAAAAAAAAACTGAAAACACAAAAACAAAACAGTACTTTTTTTTAATGTATCAGTGGATCAACGTACAGAAATATTATATTTAATTACCAGGAAAAAAACGTAAAGAAATCTTAATTTTTAAACGACAAAAACCAAACAGAGAGAGAGAGAGAGTAAGAAAACGGTAGATCGGAATAATAAAGGCAGAAGATCCCGTTTAAGTGTGGGGGTGGGGCCCCAAAAAAGCGATGACACATGACACATAGAGCCCGAGAGGGGCGTCGTGTTCGTACGATGGCCATCGAACGTGGGAGATTGACGCCCCGTCAGTGATCCTCTCGCACCGGACACGCCACTCCCTTCGTCCTTCGATGCGTCGCCTACGTGGCTCAATCTCCCACCATACATCCGTCTACGTCACTGACCCCACCTCTCTTTCTCTCTCTATAAATGTATTGCCATGTTTTTTGACGTTTCTCGAAACAAGCTGTTCATTTTAGCTGGTCCTCACAATTAGGAGACACCAAATTAAAAAGCATCATCGGCTATCTGATCAGAGAGAGATAGAGCTGATCGGAGAGGAGAGGAGAGAGAAAATGGGGAGAGCTCCGTGTTGTGAAAAAGTTGGGTTGAAGAAAGGAAGATGGACGGCTGAGGAAGATCAGATCTTGGTCAACTACATTAAGGCCAGTGGGGAAGGCTCCTGGAGATCACTACCCAAGAATGCAGGTCTTCTTAATGAATCATATTTTCATACTTTTTTTTTTCTTTTCATGTTTTTATCTTCTTATTAAACTGTGTTTAATGTTTTCTTTCTTTTTAATTTTTATGGAAAGAAATATTATAAAATTAATATATTATTTGGTGAAATGATTCTGTGAATCCAGGACTACTGAGGTGTGGGAAGAGTTGCAGGTTGAGATGGATAAACTACTTGAGAGCTGACTTGAAGAGAGGGAACATTTCCTCCGAGGAAGAAGAGACCATCGTTAAGTTACATACTACGCTGGGCAACAGGTTCGTCCAATTTTTTAATTTTTAATTTTTGCTAGTCAGGTTCGTGCAATTAAAGGTGCCTTCGATTCCAAGGTTGAAGCCTAAAATTTCTATTTAAGTTTTTGTTTTGTTTTTTTTTTTTAAATCATTAAAAATTATAATTAATTTTTAAAAAATCAACCAATCTTAATCTAAAAATTTTATTCGAAATCGATACATCAAACACATCATTAATTTCTTATAAATTTCTTCATTTTTACTTTTCATAAAGGTTAAAATATCATAAATTTCCCATGAACTTAATCATTATTATCTATATATCCTCTGAATTATGAAATATACCGATTATATTCTATGAACTTTAATATATGTGTCAAGTTATCTCTTATGTTAGTTTTAGTTAATTTTTCTATAATCTTTATGTAAAAATCTGAACTTTATTTTTGTGTCAAAATACCTCATAATTTTTGTATTTATGTAAAAATGCCCCCTAATCTTTAATATTTATGTCAAACTATCCCGTTATTTTTAATATTTAAATCAAACTATCTCATTTAGTTTATTTTAATTATCTAATATTGTATACTTGCCTAATTATTAATAACTTTTTTAGAATAGATAAAAAATATATATAGAACTTTTAATTCTAATAAAGTGGTATGCATCTTTTTTTAACATATTTTTTTACTTTACTTATATTAATTTAAGTTTATTTAGGTTATGGATTTACTTATGTGTAAACATAATTGATATGACTCAGATACAGGATTTAGATTTTAAATATGTTGTTTCTTGGCCTATATAATTTGAAATCATAGTCATAATAAATTTCATTTATATGTTTGCTTAAACCCATAATGAGAATAAATATCGTAAATATACTGTGATATTCATTCCTAATTATATTTTTTAATTTAAAAAATTATCGGTTTGCAAATTTTGATACGGTATTATTAGTCATAATTAAATTAAAAATTGTAATATTAGGAAAATAAAATAATGGCCATAAGTTATATAGTTATTTTTGTTTAAGAAAATCAAAATGAATGTGAGTTTGAATTAAAATAAGTAAAATAAAAAATATTGGGTAAAAAATATATTCTCTTTAATTAAAAAAATAATTTTTTAACTTATTTTAAAAAATTTAATAATTATTAGATAAGTATACAACGTTAGATAATTAAAATAAGATAAATAATATAGTTTAATATAAATATTAAGATAGGGGGTAGTTTGACATAAATATTAAAGACCATGTAATATTTTGATATAAATATAAAGATTAGAGGGTATTTTGACCCAAAAATAAAGTTAATGGGGTATTTTGATATTAAAGATAATAGAAAAACTAACATAAACTAACTGATAGGATAATTTAACACATATATTAAAATTTAAGACGTACAATAAATATATTTTATAATTTAAGAGACATATTGATACTAATGATAAAATTTAGGGAATTTATGAAAATTTTCCTTTCATCAATCATGGCCAAATAAAGTAGCTTAGCTTTCTCTTAATTATAGAGGGCATTTTAAAAAGAAAAAAGAAAAGAAAAGCAAAGTTGTATTATAGAACACTAAAAAGAGAAATCACGTGACAAAAGTAAGGTTATTAAGTTCTTTACTATGATAATGTAGGCACTGCTGGCACCTTTAATGTAGGCTACAATGATCATAGAATTGTTTATGACTGCTATATAATAATTTTTTAATTATTAACTTATAACCTTTCAGCTCCCAAATAAATTATTGGTCGTTTCTTAACTTTTTTTTTTTTTTTTTTAGTTTACTTTTTTTTTAATGATAACTGTCACTTTTCAACTTTTTTGGGGATCAACTTTTCTATATGTCTGGTGATGAAAAGTAGGACACAAGGAGAAGAAAATATCAAATTGAGGGGACAAAAAAAAAGAAAAGAAGATATTTCCTTTCGTGTATAATTTAGCATGCTTAACAATTACATCCTCATAGAGGATTGGGACCGATTTGTTAATATTCAATCTTTCTTAAAAGTTTGAGTTTTTAAAAAATGGGTAAATAATAACATTACATGGGGAGTAATATATTAATTATCGATATATAAACTTTTGAAAAATAGATCGAAAATAATGTTATATTACCTTTAAAAAAAACATTCTAATAATAATTGAGGTCAAGAGAGTTATTTTACATGTAACTTATTTCATCAAATTTAGCTCTCATATTTTCTTTTAAAACTTAGAAAGATTATTAAAAAAAAAAAAACCAACGGGTTGCTATTATTGTTTTCTTTTTTCGTAATTTACTCTTCCACATAAGCTTCTTTTCTTAGTTGATTCGAGGGAAGAAGTTTAGATAGTAACTCTAACTTTCGAAATTTAAAAGTACTTTTTTTTTTTTTTTTTTTTACCAAGTGATAGTCATACATCTTGTAATGCAAAAAATAAAATTAAAAATTAAAAAAAAAAAAACAAAAATGTTGGCTTCTTTCTTTTGCTTGGAAAGCTACCATTTATTAGGCCCTTAGATAAGGTCGAGCTTTCGCAACTTGGGCGAGCCCTTAACCACTCGAACGTGAGCGATCATTTTCATTGGTATACCTTTTAATGTACTACTTTGTCATTTAGTTGAAAGGGGTAAAAAAAAAAAAATTCTTTCACATGATTTTTCATAACCTTAGCTTGCCTTTGGTATATGGATTTATAATGAAATTTTTATGTTAAAGTTGTAAAAAAATTTAACCATTTTATTAAAAGTTATCAACAAATTTTTTTTAGTAAAACAACCTCGAACAATACCACGGTCATTCGTATATTAAAATAAGATAATGTTATTTTTTTAAGTTCAACTTTTGAGATTACCATTTTAACAAATGTTAAAGTTAGTTGGCTAACTTTTAAAAAATAAATAAATTGAAATCAGAAACTGAGGTTTGGATTAGAAAGACAAACAAAACCTTGACTTATTATTTTTTTTGCAAGAACTAATGCTTTTAACTCAAATAGTACATACGTGTAGAAATAACAGCCATTCTTCTCTTTCCTCTTCTCTTTTTCTTTCTTCCTTATTTAATTTAATTTAATTTTATTTGTTATTCACTTGACATCTTTAGCTTATTTATTTCCAATTCTTATTATAGTTAATAAATGTATTGAAGAATTTACGTTTTTGTTTTTCCTTTTATGCAGGTGGTCTTTGATAGCCAGTCACCTGCCAGGAAGAACGGACAACGAGATAAAGAACTATTGGAACTCTCACCTGAGCAGAAAAGTTCACACATTTCGGAGGCCAATCAGTACGACTGATAGTGTTGATCAAAACATATCAAAGATCTTGGATTTAACACTGAACGCTAATCCACCTAAGCGAAAAGGTGGTAGAGCAAGCCGATTAGTTTCCATGAAGAAAAAGAAGAACAAGAGCACTACTATTAATCACGACCTCCAGAAAGAAGACACGGGTACTAGTAGCACTACTTCAAATCTCAAGATTGATCCGACTAAAGATGCCGATTCATCATCATCATCTCCATCAGCTTCTGATCGTCGTGTTATGATCAATGAGTTGGAGATTCCAGAGCCACAAACTCCAACCATGGAGAAGGAGATCCTGTCCCTTAAGGCCATGGACCACGACATTGATGATCATAAAGACCTTGAGAAGTGCCTTCTAATCGAGCCAACGAGTCATTGTCATCATGAAGCAAACGGTCAAGGAGCCGCAATACTAGACTCATCAGCGGCGTTGTTAGTTTGCTGTAGCGTTGAGGAGGAAGCCGCAAATGCAGAGGCATTGGGACCATTTGGTGATGATCATGATCAAGAGGTCGGCATAGATGAGGAGATGCTGTGCTTTGATGACATTATTGACAGCGACTTGATAAATCCAGACGAGGTTTTGACTTTAAGCAAGGAGAGCATGGGAAACAATGGGACAGCACAAAATACTACTACTGGTGCTACAAGTAGTAGTAGTGCTAGTACTAGTAGCACAAGTCCAAGTAAAAAGACGACAACAAATGAGGAGCTAGAGAGCAATTTGAGCTCAAATGGAGATCATGCGAATATTGGTACCGAGTCTTGGCTCTCGAGCTCTTCGATGACTTCGATATCAGGTCTTAATTTTGACGACGGCGATTTGTGGGGTAATTGGGAAAATGGTACCACCACTACTACTAGTGCTACTATCCCGTTAGGGCATGATCACCATGAAGAGGTGATGTGGGATCCAGAGAAAGAGAAAATGTTGTCAATGTTGTGGGAAAGTGATAATTATTGGGAAGTTGATGACAATGGTCAAAAATTCGAATCAGAGATCTCCGACAAACAAAACGCCATGGTTGCTTGGCTTCTCTCCTGATAATCATGATCTTGATCTGCATGATCAAGATCAAGATTGACAGTTTGATTTTTTTTTTTTTTTTCCTCTTTTCAGTTTTATCTCCTCTGCCCTTTTGGCTCTTGTGAAAAAAATCCCATTGTGTTTTAGAGACGAGGGTGTTGAGTGATTTGTAGTAGCAGTAATTAGCTTCATTTTTCCCCCTAGTTCTCAGAAATTAGCTTCATTTTTTCCCCTAGTTCTCAGTAATTAGCTTCATTGTGTTTTAGAGACGAGGATGTTGAGTGATTTGTAGTAGCAGTAACCTGTGCTTGATTTTATTTATTTTTATTTTTTTCTGGTATGTTTAAAATCAGCAGGAGAGTTGAAAGTAGTTGGAGAACAATAAAGCTAAAAGGTTCTGTAAGTCATCTTATATGCAACCTAATTAAGCTTTGGTTCCTTTATTTCTGTGCCGATTATAGCAACGAATAATATTTGATTTGTTATGTGACACTAACTTTTTTTTAACCTTTATATGACATTATTAAAAACGTGAAATGACGATAGTTGCGACATGCGAATAGAAACAATGATTTTATACGAATCCTCTTGAAAGAGAGGGGTGCCTTCGGGAACGCGGACACAGGTGGTGCATGGCTGTCGTCAGCTCGTGCCGTAAGGTGTTGGGTTAAGTCCCGCAACGAGCGCAATTGTCCCATCAACATGTCCAGCTTGTGTTCCGGGTTCCTATTCATAATTACTACTACTAGAGTACTTATATAATATAAAGGAGAGCTTTGTAAAAGCGAACTAAAGCCCTATCTATCACATCCATCACTTGAATCAGAGTAATCAGTCTTAATAATCCATGAACTCTTCTAAAAGTAACGGTTTGATTCCTATTCTTTTTCTTCTTCTATTTTTTTTTTTACCGAGATGACACTAAACTCTTATTTTTTTGCCGTTATGATCCTTTCCGTCTAAATCATTTGGATGGATTTGAACGTAAAGGACCATAACGGTTTAAAAATAAGATTTTATTAAATGATCATAACGGCTAAAAAATAAGAGTCTAGGGTTATCTCGGTAAAAAAAAAAAAAAAAGAATAAGAATCAAATCATCACTTGAAAGATTTAAGGATATTTAAATCAATTACTCTTTATACTACGAAGACTTGTTCGTGTCTACCTTTATTTCGTGAAAATAAAGAATATATATAACACACTAGAAGTACTGTTAACAATCATAATAAATAAGACGGACCTAATGGTCCTTTTTTTTTTTTGGACGTTATTGGTTGTAATTCTGTGGGATCACATGTCTGATTCTATGCACATATAATAAATGTTCAATATTTATTGCATCTCCGTATATTCGGGTTAATTTTATAAATAACACTTGTAGAAAAAATATTATTATAATTAGTATTATCTTTATTTTCTTTTAATACTAACACTGTTACGTCATTTTTAGTAATTGAGGTGGTTTTAAAATATCAAAAATGCCCTCACATATTCAGCCAACTCTAAATTCTGAAATTTCCCCACTTTCTTGCCCACACCGATTTGGCCAGCCCATTCCCCCAACTCCCAACATAAATAACTCTATCTCTCTCTTTATCTCTCTCATTTTTGTTCCTCGTTTTCTCTCACCCTCTCTTCATGCTCTCTCTCTCTTCACCATAGTTGAAGTTTTGCATCTCAACTATCTCACCCTCACTCTCTCTCCATCATTGTTCTCTCTATTCACCTCGCACTCTCTCTCTTCACCATAATTGAAGAAGATTGTAGCTCATCTTCTGGTCCACTTATAGCTCGACTCACTCTACAACAACCTCATTCCAGCTTAGCTCAGGTCCAGATCTGAGGTAATGGTGTTTGTTCTTTTATTTTATTTATTTTTAAATGGGTTTGTATTTTTTATTATAAACTTAAAAATGACTATGTTAGACTTTTGAGGGTAAGTTCTTATAATATCTATTGTCTCTTGTAGCTTTTGTGGTAATAAGATAGATTTTCTGTGTCTTTTGGTTCCATCCTGTAATATTTCCCATTCTGAAAAATTTTCGACAGTGATAATGACAAACAACATAATGACCTTTTGGTCATTATTATGATGACCTAATTAGTCAATAATTTTTTGGCCAAAATGTAATATTATATTGACTAACATCTTACTGTTTCGTTTAGGAATGACTGTGGTATATGTTTTCATGAAGTATAATGGTTAATCGGATGGTACATCAAGATTTATTGGTAGTGAAATGAAGGGAATAATGGTACATCTTACCACAATTTATGTTGGTCTCATTGAGTTGGTGAGGAGTATTATTGGATTGAGTGGCCAAGAGAAGACTATAGTAATGGAATACGCTGTTGAACCTGGAATGCCTTTTGTGAGGACATAGTTTGACACTAACGTTCATTTCTATATACAACTAAAGAAAAATGATGTTCATGTACTTAGCAAATTTCCAATTCGTATTGATGTATTGGACGAGTCGGTGGCTGAAGCTATGTTCGTTTCTACTATGTTTAATTGTTGTTATCGGATTTGAATTTGGTACTTGTGTTCCTATTTATTGTCGTGTTTGTAGGTAGTTTTACAATAGGTTATTACCATATTGACCAATGTGTCATCTTCATAATGACATACGTAATAGTTACTTTCATTTAATGATGTATAAAAGAGTTTTGAAACACATAAATACTCAACAGCCTAAATTATTTTTAAGGTCAATATTATTATTATAAAAAGTTTGACATTCAACTGAAATATAATTTAAGAATTAGTAGTGTACAGTAGTAATTATATACATGACCAGTGGGGTCATTTCCATAATGACATCAGTAATTCATTCTATTTATTGATATAAGAAAGGATTTTGAAACAAACAAATTAGAGTCGGCCTAAGTTATTTGTAACGTCAATATTATTATTGTATCAAGTTTGACATTTGACAAAAATACCTAATAGGTCATTTTTATAATGACCAATAGGTAATTTACATTATGACCTACTGAGTAGTTAATTTCAACCGATGATGTATAAAAAGTTTTGAACAATTAGGTCATTTACATTTTGACTTCCTGACTTATTTGTAATGTTTATACTATTGTTGCATCTAGTTTGACATTCAACCTAAATATAGTTTTAAGTATTAGTAATGATTGGTATTTATATAAATGACCTAAAGGTCAGTTCATTATAACTATCCATGTATTTTAGTTCCGTATTGAACATCTTATGCACTAATCAACATCTTATATTGATTGGGTGACAATCATTTCTTCATATTTTCCATTGTCTCCCTAATGTTGATAAATGTATTAATCTTCGCGAGAATTATTTTAGTATTGAGGACGCGCCTCATAAACTGAACCTGCAGTAATATAACAACAAGATAGAGTAATTATATTTATAACCAATAAATCATCATAAAAATGACCAATCAGTAAAAATTCAACATAGTCCCAGATAAATAACCACAAGCAAATTTTCAATATCAACAACAAATAACTACACATCAACACAAATAACCAATATCATATTGTGTTATTAACACAAACTCCTTTGGCAAGTAGAAAAAGATTTAACCAAAATAATATCATCAATAACAATACATCCACATTTATATGCATTTACAAATAACCATCACCGTGTTTAGACATATACAAAACCAAAAAAAAGAAAAATTTAACTCATATCACAAAATCAAATACAAATGCAAACTTTTAAAGAACATAATTAAAAATGCAAACATAAATCAATTACAAATGCAAACTTTTACCAAAAAAAAAAAATCAATTAAAAACAGCAAGAAACATTAAAAAAACTTTTTTCAGAATATCAATAAAAGATGCAATCTTTTTTTTTTAAACATCAATTAAAAATGCAAACTTTTCTTCAAAACAAATCAATTAAAACTACATATTTTTTTTACAAAATATCTATTAAAAATGAAAACTTTTTTTTTTTAAAAATCAATTAAAAATTCAAACGTTTTACCTCTTCAACAGTCAGTTTACCCAGACCCGAGGAGCTTTTCTCCGACGAAGCCATGAATCATGAGACCTCTTTTCGCAAGTAATGGTTTTCTCAGGTGATTTCGTAGGTCTGGCAATGGGTTTTGACAGATTTTAACTCTGGGTTTGGATGGAGGTTTTAGTGCTTTTCTCTGCTTCCTTATCCATTAAGAGGGTCGGTATTTATCAACAACTTAGGAGATGGTTTTCAATGGTTTTCGATGATTTTCGACGAGTCTTTCCTTCTGCGTTCTCTTTCTCTCTCCTCTCTTAAGTATCTCTCTTTCTAAAAATTGAAATTATGTTATTAGGTTTCAGAAGCACATTTAGGCTGGTGGAAGACAGGGACAAGGTTGAAATTTTGCCTCTCTTACAAGCTTATGAGTCCCACAAATCATCTAAAAAACTGACGTGACAATGTAGTATTAAAAATAAACTAAAGTGGTGTTAGTTTTAATAATATTTTTTTACATGTGCTATTTTTTTATGTTAACCCTATAAATATATGAAAGTTTGTATATGGTGGCGTGTAGCTGTGCATTGACTATTCCACGGAAAAGTCCTTCTAAGATTACTAATACGTGTGTATACAATTGGAGCCAAAAAAACAAAAGTGTGTATACAATGTAGACACGACACAATACTCTTGATTTTAATGTTATGAAATGTCATAATTGTCTTATTTATTTGTTTAACAATCATTTTTTAACAAAGGTATTAATAATCTGGTTTTTTTTTTTTTTTTGGTGGTGAGAAAGTTATTAATTAAAACTCTAAACAATATTGTTCATAAGTCATCGTTTTATAAAAGAAAATCCCAATCTAGGCCATGAAATTAAAGCACGTTAACTAATTACTTCTTATAACATCTCCAATGTATTATCCATGTTAATGCTATAATTATTACAAAAAAAAAGGTTAAAAATAGTGATCCTATTTTGTACTAATGTGATATGCTTTCTAATACTATATCTACATTTTGTCATAATTATTATGTTTTGAACTCATAAAAATGAACTTTTAGTATTTTAATAAATCAAAAAAATATGAAAAATTTTAATGAAAACATGAAAAAGTTAATCCAACAACCATAAGAATCAAATGTTAAATTTATTATTAACTATCCATTGTTGTCAATTAGTTATCAACAAATTTCACGTATTAAAAATTCAACATAAAAAATAACGTTAACTGAATTTAACAATCCATTTACTCAAATTTCAAAATTTACGACACATTAATTTAACACTCCATTTAAGTGACTATTAAGAGTTCACAGGTTAGTTTAGTTTGTTGAAGTGTTCGAATATCAAATTTCCTACTTTACATATTAACCCCCTTAAATCATTTTTCTACTGATGCTACTTATTTAATAAGAGGCTAAAATTTAGCCATGTATCAAAAATGGCACATTAGAAGTAAGGTGTCCTTTCCCTTTCAACCGTATAAATTGCAAGAGGCAAATAATTAATAAGCGAAGGATCCATTATTTTATGTCGGTATTACATAAATAATTTGCTTTTCTGTGTTGTCATTTTCTACATGGTGTTGTACATTTCCAGGTGGGTCAATGCTGATTCAAGTGCACTAATTAATGAAGGAAGAAGTAGAGAAATACCTTGGACATACCAAAGGGTCTTCCATTTCTGGTTCACGAGAGGTATTTAGTATTGATATCTCTTAAATTTATTATTATTTGAATTAATTTTCTAAATTTTTAATTTTAATAATTTATTTTATGAATTTGTTAAATTATTATAATGTATCTTTTTTAGTTAATTTTACACTAAATTAAAAAATTTATATTGGGGTTTGTATTATATTTAAAAATTTTTAATTGAAAATGGATTTTTTCAATATTTACATGAGGCGTACATGGGTTTTTCACAATCAATTTAACTGAAAATTAATTAATAAGGGTATATTAGTATAATTTAACAAGTTCAAAGGGTAAATTGTCAAAATTAGAAGTTTTAAGATAAGTTATCAAAAAGTGAGAAATCTGGAAGGTATAATTGTTAAACACCCTGGATATGAGAGTGCACTATTTAAAGAAGGAAGAATTAGAGGAGTACCTCTTTCGTGATGGACATTAAAGATTTACATTCTTTTTTAACTATTTATAGATGAAAAATGTTACGAACACTAATTTTAATTTAAGCTTTGTTAGTTATCATTTTTATTAAAAAATTGCCACATCATTTAAAAGAATTCATGTTTTGAAAGATGATAATTTATTGTCATGTTAGTATTCAAAAATTATTATTAGAATTGAAGCATTTAGTATTACTATTCATAGATTTATAGTCTCTTTTTTATCTTAAAAAAGAAAAAACAATAGAGTTTCTACAATATGATATCTTATTTTACACTATCAATAAGAAATGCTTTTTGTAACTGTTGGGTTGGTTTTTTAACATTTTGATTTATGCGTGTTGATCTTTAATTGTATACCATGCATCACATAACTACTTCAGTTATTAATCAGGCTGTTAAAATTAATATGACAGTTAAAATAATAGTTCTAATAAATAATATAAAATAGAAGGACCTACCATAGAAAATCCTTAAAATCAAATCAACAAAAAGAATAAAAGTAAATATGGAGATTTAGAGTGGCATATTTCTTAATTTTATCTTTAATTAAAAGAAAGATAAATTTAGAGAAATTCCGGTCATTAGAGGAGTATAAATAATTTATGCCCTTTCATAGATACTATAGAAATTTTACACTCTTTCTTTCCCTAAATAAATGTTAACTCAAAAAGGACAAATTGCAAGGTTTTGACATAAAATTAAAGAAGTGGGTTAAGGAATCAAAATAACATCAGTGTTATATGCTTGACAATTGAATTATGGGGAGAATGAAGTAAACAGAATTTTAATAGCAAATAATTAAAATAAACAACTTATTATGAAATATATTTCTAATAAATAATCGTGAATAGTAAATTTATTAGGTAAGTATAGAAAATTCACTATTTAAAATCATGCTTGTTTTTTTAATCAAAAACTTAGAGTAAGTGGATTCAATTTTATATCTTATAATAAAATCACATAAAATTACCGGTGGATTATACCTATATCCATCTATTTATTCTATTTAATTTCGTAAAAATACAATTTACTACCAAAAAAAATTGTGTCGCGTACCGTGCTAAGCACAAACAAAACTTGGGCCATGTTGCTAGGCCTATATTATGACTGGTTTTACCCTCCAATATTTGGGCTAAAGACCCACACCAGTGCTAGCCCAACTTTTCTTGGGTCCTTTCTCTAGACTCGCCTAATGTTTTCCACGTCATCCAAGTTCCACCTCTCCAAACTCACCACGTCAATAAAAGACGTCACTTTTGGAACAATTCAAAAATATGCATACGTAAACTATGCTGAAGGATTATAACATTAAGAAAAAAAAAAAAAAAACCACACCCACACACAATGCTAAAAGGCACCGTGATAATAAGTAACATTCATTATTAAAAAGTGAGTTCTTGAAATGAACTTACAGATAAGTCTCTTTTTTATATATATATATATATATAATTGATGTTTAGAATTAGTGGTATCTCAAACTATCGTCATGTATATAACGAGAAACAAGATTGAAGAACACCCATTAATAAAAAGTAAATTACTAACGGTGGATCTCTCGATATGAGATTTATACTCCGTTTGAAATATGGGTGTAAGATAAAATTTTGAAGTTAAAATCAGTTAATTTTTTAAAAATTTATTATAATTTTTAATTTTTTTTTGAAAAATCAATAAAAATTAAGATAAAAAACATAGGTTTTTAATTAGAGACCAACGCGTGTTTGTTCGTTCTAGTAGTGAAATGACTTCACGTGTCAACATGGTATAGGTTATTGAGCACTAAATTCGATACCAAATAACCAGTTCACTAAAAGCCGATTTCCTTGAAAGTTTTCTTCTATGTAAATCCGTCTGCTCCAACAAATACAAAGTTATCGGCACTAATGCCGACAGAATGTTTATTGGAATTAGGTTTTTTTTTTTTTTTTCGCTCAATAATTTTAACATGTGTTTAAATCACAGGTTCAAAATTAAATATTTTATTTTAATTTTTATCTTTTTTTTAAATCAATAAAAATTATAATTAATTTTTAAAAATTCAACTAATTTTAATTTAAAAATTTTATCTCAAATATGTGACCTCTTAAATTCTAGTATTATATATATATATATATATATATATATAATAGAACAACATTTGTGTCAAATCCAAATATAACGTGCTGAGATTACCTGTAAATCCAAGACTGTGTGTGGGCGTTCTTCTCCGTTTTTATTCTCTAGCCCTCTCGCCAGTCAATGAGCTTTCGACCTTAATTTCTTTTTAATTTGTCAAAAATTTACAGAAATAACGTTTCAAAAAATACTGGGATTTCTAATATGGAGTACTTAATTGATTTCATGAATTAAAATAGTATTTACTTTATCATAATAACATTGCTAAGCTATGGCGCAGATAAATCGGGCAACTTATTTGATATTTTCTTTTCTTTTTAAAATGGCTTTAAATTTTGATGATTATTTCATTTTGTTCACATATAAAATCTATTAGTTCATTATCGGCTCCTACTAAAAATGTCTCTCTTCGAAAAGCTATTAATCATAAGGAAGAGGACAAATAACCTTTAAAAAAAAAAAACAAAGTTAATATTTATTGCCTTGATTTCTCGTCGAGTATGTCCAGAATCGATCGTTTAGATCAATAATAATTATCTACTTCTCCTCACCAAAAACATCAATACTCACTACTGAATTAGACGGTTGACACCACTGGGCCAATTAAGATGAGAACTATATATATATATATATATATATAAATATCAATTTTTTGATATATCATTTACATTTACTATATGAAAATAGGGAGAGTATATGATAGAGACCCTGCAAAGTCCTTTTTTAGGTCGTTGAGATTTAATCGAACGGTTGAAATGTTATTGGTGTACCATACTTATCATGCACCTTACTTCACATTACTCTTCCTACCCAAAGTCTTTTCCGTCATTGATGACCTTCTCACCGCCGGTAATTGACGCCGACGACCCAATCCCGTCGCCGGTGACCCACTCCCGACATCGGTGACCCACCCCAGCCCCCTTTCCACCTTCCCTAGCCTCGACCGCTGGCAACCCCCCTTTCTCTTCTTCTCTTCTCTTCTCTCTTCTTCTCCTCTCTCCCCCGGCCCCAACCCCGACCGCCCCCCACCTAGCCTCGGCCTCCAACGACCCCCCCTCTCTCTTCCCCTTCTCTCTCTTCTCCCGTGGCCCCCCACCCCCGCCCCCCCCACCTAGAGGGGGATCACTGGCGGTCGGGGTGGGTGGGGGGCGACCGGGACTGGGGCCGGTGGTGGGGGGGCGGGAGTGGGGGTGTCGGGGGAGAGAGGAGAAGAGAGAGAAAGGGGGTCTCGGCAACCGGGGCTGGGGCCAGTGGCCGGGGGGCTAGGGGTGGGTCACCGCATCAGGGTTGGGTTGTTGGCGTCTGTCGCCAGCGGCGAGAAGGTTGCCGGTGACGGAGAAGACTGTGGGTGAAAAGGTTATAAGATACATGATGAATATGATATACTAACAATATTTCAATCGTTCAATTAAATCTCAACAGCATAAAATATGACTTTATCAAAAGGTCCCTATCACGGACTCTAAATAAGAAACAAAATAAATAAAACCCAAAATTGGAATTGTAAAAACAAAAAAAAAACAAAACAAAAACCTTTGTTCGTTCGTTCGTTTGTTATTATTTTTGGCTAAATAAAAAAAAGCAGCAGCTTTTCCTCTACTCCTACGTATGCATAAATAAGTGTCATGTAATAGAATAGTCCGCATACAAATATATATATATATATATATATATGTATGTATGTATGTATGTTGGGCGGGCTGTGGGTGAAGCCAAGGAAAACGAAAGTGAAACAGAGAAAGAAGTAGAGAAATTAGATGTCTCAGATCTGGGTGTTTGCCTGTGTAACTTTGTCTTTGTTACTCTCATCGGTCGTAGCAGACGACGTCGTTGTGCTCACTGAGGATAACTTCGACAACGAGGTTGGTCATGACAGAGGAGCTCTCGTCGAGTTCTACGCTCCCTGGTAATATTTCCATTTCCATTTTTTCTTTTCTTCAATCGAGTTTAGGGTTCGTCGTTGATTTAGTTTTCATAGATCCGTTTGCTTAATCCGATTGATCAGATCACAGATTTCATCTTTTTTGAGAATTAAGGAAAATTCCGTTTAAATCCAATGAAAGTTTTGGTATGGAGTTTTGTGTTTTCTCAATTGAAGGATTTTTGGTTTTGACGACAGGTGTGGGCACTGTAAGAAGCTTGCTCCGGAGTACGAAAAGCTCGGGACCAGCTTCAAGAAGGCAAAATCGGTTTTGATCGGAAAGGTGATTTCCTTTTTGTATTTGTACGCTGTTTCTTGGATTCAATTTCATTTTTGTCATTGTGAAAAATAAAATTTGATTGAGTTTTTGTTTTGTTTTTTTTTTTGCAATACTCGAGTTGTTATATTGTTATGGGGTTGATGTGGAGTAGGTGGACTGTGATGAGCACAAGAGCTTGTGCAGTAAATATGGGGTTTCTGGCTATCCAACAATCCAATGGTTTGCCAAAGGATCTTTGGAACCCAAAAAGTACGAAAATTTTTCGGTGTCCACTGATATGAAGTTTTATTTTTAGCCCATTTCACCTCATTTCAAAACCTGTGGTTTTAAAATTGAAATTGACTGCTTGATGTTTGTAGGTATGAGGGACCGCGTACGGCAGAATCGCTTGCCGAGTTTGTGAACACGGAAGGGGGTAATTGTTCTCTTTCATTAATCCTTATTTATCTGCTCTTTTGAATGGAGTTGAAAACAGTGTATTGCACATCTCTGTTGCTGCTTTTTTTTTTTTGTCAGTGCTTAGTTTTCATGCCAACATATATCCACAGGAACAAATGTCAAGATAGCTATAGTTCCATCCAGTGTAGTGGAGCTGACAGCTGACGATTTTGATGAAGTTGTCTTGGAGGAAACCAAAGATGTTTTGGTTGAGTTTTATGCACCATGGTAATCTTGCATTCTTTCCCAGTTAACTTTGCGTTTCTCTGAGTATTCCGGGATTTGAAACTCCATTGTCTGAATGTCTAAGACATGTCAAAAATGGGAAGTATCTTATTCTGGTAATGTGTTATGCTTCTGCCAGGTGTGGCCACTGCAAAAACCTTGCTCCGGTAAGTCATTGCCTTCTCATTTCATAACAATCTGAAGGAGTCGTATACTTGTTTTCACAAGTAATGATCAGTAATTCTTTTCTCCTGTAGACCTACGAAAAGGTAGCAACCGCTTTTAAATTGGAGGAGGGTGTGGTGATTGCGAATCTAGATGCTGATAAATACAGGGATCTAGCTGAAAAGTGAGTAGCACATTTGATTGAAAATAACTTTTTCCTTAATAAGGTGAGCTTAAAAACATGCTAGGATCTTTGTCAAAGAAAATTGCTGTTTATTCAGATACGATGTTAGCGGGTTTCCTACATTAAAATTCTTCCCAAAGAACAACAAAGCTGGCGAAGAGTATGAAGGTGGCAGAGATTTGGAAGACTTTGTGAACTTTATCAATGAAAAATGTGGCACCAATCGTGATGGAAAAGGACAGCTTACATCTAAGGTTAGTAATTAGTCGAATTGAAAACTGCAGCTACACACCAAATTCTTGTATATTTACAGATTCTGTTCTTTTGTAGGCTGGCATAGTTTCAAGTTTGGATGCGTTGGTGAAGGAGTTTGTTGCCGCCAGTGATGAAGAGAAGAAGGTTGTATTTTCCAATATTGAAGATGAAGTTGAGAAGCTAAAAGATTCTGCGGCAAGGTACTTAATGGGCATCTGGCTGTTTAAATGTCATGTTTAACCTATAACTGAATTCTCTTTCTGTAAAAATATTGAGAGAAGTTAACAGCCGTCTTCTGTATAAGATTGCTGAGAAGATTTCTGGAGTGTTACACTTATGTACAGACATATGTTCCTTTCTTATTTCATGACAAACTTTCGTAAAACCCAACTATGAGACCATGTGACCCCCTTTTCAGGTATGGAAAGATCTATACAAAAGTTGCTAAGAACAGTTTGGAGAAAGGTGCTAGTTATGCAAAGAAAGAAATTGAGCGGCTCCAGCGTATGCTAGAGAAGGTAATAATACTATGCTCTGTTTCCACACTAAATTAGATATTTCACATATTGAAATGACTACTACTATGTACCTTTTATCAACAGCATTTATAGAAATAGACCTGAATAGATGAAGATGGTTACTAAGAAACAATCTGCAGCGGATAGTTACAAGAACTTACTTATTATAAACTTTATGGTTAGATTTTCTGTAATTTAGTTACTATTACGGTAAGAATGCGTTCTTCTAGTTTTCATGACGATTCCTTTTTCTGATGGTGCAGTCGATCAGCCAAGCTAAGGCAGATGAATTCACCCTCAAGAAGAACATTCTTTCTTTGTTTGCTTGATCTTCAAGGAGTCTAGCCTACCACATCAATTATCATCTACGTTTGAGGGATCATTTTTCCCTGGATCCCAATTTCATGTTAGAGTTCATCCGGGTACCGCAATTCGATCTTGCCTATTGGTAGGTTGCAGCTTTGTTCCAGTGGATAATTATGAGAGCTAACAAAAACCATAGACGTTGATTTTGTTACAGGGATGGAAATTACTCAATGAGATTACATGTCTTGGCTCTTATAGGCAGTCACACACTTTGTACTCTTCATATTTTAGAACGAGAAAAATAAATATTTCCCTTTTAACTGATCAGTAGTCCAGTTATATCTGTTTCTGCCAGACAGCAGTTTTCAGTGTTTGACAAAATGATACTGTTTCTCGTTCAGGCTTGATGGGAAACTAGGAAAACATAAGATGCATTATTCGTCGAGTTTGAGACACCTTGCTTTCTAAGGATCTACACTAAAGATATAAGACGCCGAAATTCTGGTATTGATTTCTTGCGTAGAAAACAAATTAAAGTGCAATGAACCCAAATTTTACTTCGACAACAATTTGCATTAGGCCGACCTGCCGTTGTTGGCTTATAATTTGTGGTTACACGTTAGCTTACATTATATGGGTTATTAGGAGTGCCTATTTAACCCAATGGGTTTGGGTAGGTCTCTCCCACAAGCAGCGGGTGTGTTGGTGTAACTTTGACTAATCCTTCGGGTTGCACAACATTTAGTCCGGAAATTTTGGATGATAAAAAAATAAAGGAACGCAAAAGGCTGTTGTCAAATGGTCTGTCCAAACAAGTCATAATTAGCGCTTTGAGATGATCATCAAAATCAGATACAAACCTTCTGCCTAACAAAGAAGAGGAGAAAAGAAGGCAGAATCTTGCCACTCAGGTGGATACAAGAGTTACAATACTGATGTACAACAACAGAAGCTATGTAAATAAGTTAGATCAGAAAAATTTAATGAGGACACCTTCAAGACATAGCAGAAAAATGCACGTCTTTTCTGGATAGGAACATGTCAGCAACATATAATCCATAATACCACCCTCGGAATAACAATTGCAGCCGATCCAAAAATGTTATATTGAACTTTAGCCTGTTTCTCAAACAACTAATCAGCAGAACTGTCCTCTTTCACATCCATATTCAACACCCTACATGACTTATCGCGGCTACATTCAGGATTGGAGATGCTCATTGAAGAACACTCGATTTGATAATCCCTCTCATCAACTAAAGACTTCATATATGAGCACGGTCGCTCTTCAGCTTCCATATTCTGGACAGGCTCTTGCCCTGAACTGAATGGCAATTCAAAAGAAGACAGACCAAGAGGTTGTGTTCTCATCTGTACAGACCGTAGGAGTGCGGCCCTCCTCAAATCGGCCGAGTGACATATATCACTAGGAGATGACGGGAACCGCCCCTCAGAATCGGAGCTTCTTTGTCGAGGCTGTGAACAAGTTATGGTCGCAAGGGCACAGCCATGTGGAGGATGTGAACTTGTTGAAGGAGCAGAATGGAAGACACTAAGTGGTTTTTGGTATCTATACGGAGAGACGGGACTAGAGGGGCCACTATCTGGTTGGCTTTGGGAAGAACTTGTGTTTGTTGGGGCATCACAAAATCGAGAATCGTCCGAGTCTTCCGACATTGGTGAATATTGCAAGGAGATTTCATCCCTGCAAAGCAAGTTTGGGAAACATTCTAAGAATGAGCATGGCAGAGAAAATTTCTCTCTTTCTTCTCAATATTGAACCTTACGACTAGACTAAAGGCAAGGCATTAACAAAAGAAACATTTATGAGGTAGTTGTCGAAAATGTTTAAATTGTAATTTTATTCAGAGTAAAGCTCTAAAATAGGTTTTAATGTGCCCGGAAGAGTCGGATTCAACGAGACCTGAGCAATGAATCAAACAGACAGGAACAGATACTAAAACTATTAAGGAGGCAGATTTCACTCGTAACAATCACCTTCGCCTCACTTCTCTTGCTTATAATCGAAACGTTTGACCAGATAAGGTTGTCAATCATAATAGACAAAGAGCATGCTCAATTAACTAACAAAACAAGCTATCATAATTCATAAGGAGCAGCAGAGAGAGAAACTCAAACCAAGTGATCTTAGAACAAGTAATTGATTTACATGCTAGAATTCACTGATCATTGAGAGTCATATTAAAAAAAAACACACAATAAAACCAGTCTCGCCTATAATCACGGCATATTCACAAATCAAAATCATCAAGTTTTCCAAGCAAAAACAAGAGTTCACCTTAAATACAACATGCCTTCCGACCGGGCGGGAGATTCCATAAGATTCTCAGGGAGCGGGTCTCCAACTGTCAAGCCATTCAAACTAGTCGCCATTATCTGCAGAGTACAGACAAACAAGTCTTGTGAGGACTTTAAGGATTCTCAAAAGACTGAATATTCAGAGTTCAGACAGACAAATACACAAGCAAAACAGAAACACAGATAAACGAGGTAAAACCAACAACGTCCCCTAAGTTTAACAAACATTTTATTGAAAGAGTTAACCGAACCAAATCAAAATGTAAACTTTAGCAGATGAAATGATCTCAAAAAACCAACATGTCCCTACAAAACATAGGATAAAATATTCGGATAATAAGTCAACAAATAATCGATAAATAAATTTGGAAACTTGACGCTGGTAAAGAAGCTAAATGAGAGTTATTGACCCACACAGGACAGAAATCATCAGCTTAATTAATTAATTAATTAATTAATTTAACATCAATTTAAAAACATGCAAATCGAGTCATTTTCGAACAACCCATTTATCAAAACGAACATAGGTCAAAGAGTCAGTTCAATTTCTTGTCCTTATTTATTTTCTATGTCGTTTCTTTCATTTATATACACGCACACATATATATAAACTTGTAAAATGGTAACAAAAAAACAATAAAAATAAAATATAACTAGAAGAAGACAAAAAGAAAAGGCAAACCTCGCTGAGGTAACGTTTGTGAGAGTGCAAATTGTCGAGGTAAACCTCGTCCTCGGGATCTCTGCTTCGCTTACTTCCCGGAGACGAAGTCGTACTCGCCGCCGCCGCCGATGACGATGACGCTGACGATGACGCTGAGCCTGAGCTCGACTCCGGACCCATCAATGACTGCTTTCCTCAATAATCGAATCTCCAACGAGTCATTTTTTTCGAAACAAAATTTTTACGAAAATTCAGAAATTCTCTCTCGTTGGAGTTCGAAGAGGTGAAGAGGATTCTGTTCTTGGTACGATGTCGGAAGAATCAAAACCCAAAAAAAAAAAGAAAAAAGAAAAAAGAAAAAAGAAACATAAATACAAAGATGTTTGTTGGATTCTCTTCCCTCCGCTCGGTTGGGAAAATGGGTTCAGAAAAATATGGTTGGTTTTCGTCGCTGGTGTACGGTAAAGACGATGTACGAGATCTAATTTCGGGTTATTTTCGTCATTCGACGAGTAAGATTGGGCTACCCACTCTCATAGGTCCAAAATTATAAAAGATAGCCCAATTGGCCGAGTTGTATACCCAATCCAATACTAATAAGCTGACTACATCACTGAGCCCCGAAGAATCTAAGACAACTGTTTTTTTTTTTTTTTTTCGGCTTTAATTTTTCATGTCCCCCCTAAACCTGGAGTGTTTTCCAATAATTGAATTTAATAATGATCAGTGGTTGAAGATTTGTTTTTTTTTTTTTTAATTTTTTTTTATCTTATTGCTTGATAAACAGACAGATGTTTTTTTTTTCCTGTTCCTATAACGAGGAAACAACCAGGAAGGCAAAGACAAAAGCTAATCGAACCAACCATGCTCTAATTATAATCATAGGGGGGGGGGGGGGGGGGGGTGTGGTGGAAGGAAAAAAAGCTAAAAAGTAAAGAGCTAAAAAATCCGTTGCCACAAAAAACCCACTTGTATGTTATCGGGCAAGGACCGCGAGGTACACGTTTGATGGGAAACAGCTATGAAATGAAAGTGTCTTTTAAAAACTTCTTCCTGACAGGTTAGATGTGGACGAATTTTTGATGAGATCATTTCAAAAGATAAGCTCTAAACTACTCTAAATCTAATATGAGCTCTTTATATTATCATTGGTGATCATCAGCATATCCTTTTTTTTTTTTTTACAATAGCATATCTTTTTAATTGATCGCAATCTTACATTTTAGTTTATATTTTCACTGTTTAGTGATCATTATTGATGTCATGATCTGTTCCGACCTCAGAATCCTATTTCTGATTGTAACCCAGCTACATGGATGCAAGAGTATCCATCCGTCTGGACCAAATACCTCTAGTCTGGCTCGTGCCAACCAGCCGACCCTGACCGAGCAGATTTCACCGTCCTACCATGAACTGCGTACTCAGGCTGGGTCGTGCTCGGAGAACCCAATCTTGGAGGACATATCCCTGACGAGCGGGAGTCTCCTGGGCCCACACTTTACCAAATATCTTACATAAATCCTGTCACTGTGCCCATCCGCCGCAGACGCCGTGTATCTACTACTGCAACATGTCACATTACCACTCGCCGCCACCTACTCTAATATGGACTACCCTTGCAAGCGCCGACAGCAATGGCCCTATTGCACTCTGTGTTGTGTCAGGAATACGTGGCATCGGTCTATTGGACCAATGACACCTGCAAGTCTAAGGCCTAATCATATGCTGAATGCCCTAGGTAGCCGACTCGGCTGGGTCGCCCCGAGCACCTAAATCTGCGTGAGGCGCCTATAAATAAAAGAAGAATCCACAGATTCAGATATGGTTATTTTTCTTTACCAAAGCTCTGCCTCTTCCTTCGCTCATTAGTTCCTCAACTGACTTAAGCATTGGAGTGCCCACAACAGACAACACACCGGTATCCCCATCATTCCAAGGTGCTTCTCTTTTTGCGGGTGACCGACGGCGGAACGACTGACCAGTCATGACTGGACTACTCGACCACATTAGATGTTGCTACCGGAGGTGTTTTCGGCATCAACAATCATCTATGTTTATAGTTAACTAAATATAAATTCACGTGTCATCTCTTCGATCCAATTATTATTACACAAGATCTCATCGAATCTTGTTAAATTGAAAAACTTAAATAGTAATAATAACCACATATGATGAGCAACAAGATTTTGGATAGAAAAAGAGTTCTTGTCCTACCTTTTTATGACGTAAGATAAGCGATGATATCAGATTTGTGTGACTGAAAAAGCTTTAGTAAAAGGCACTACTTTTTCATGATCTCGCAATAAGATTTTGTTATAAAAAAATGTTTGCTTGAATAGTAATTCCCGAATCTCCCTACGTATCTTCTAGGCCCCAATTGAGGAGCATCAACCAACTTAACGGCAATCCACAAATATAAATGTCAGACACAACACAAGCAACGTGGATTTTTTTCACTACTCCAAATATTTCTTCACTATCTCAATGTTTGAGAGAGTTATCCTAAACACCACATATAGAAGTTTACTAGTAGGCCACATTTGCCTCTATATTATTTGGTATTTGCTGTATTCTAACTTTCTTAGTAACAGTGAGCTATCTTTTTCGAATGAGACTTAAATAGCATTGCATCAGGCCCCACGGGACGTGTTCATTTTAAAGTGCACAGTGACGAAATAAACCCCATTTTTGCAATTGCGTCTCTACATGGTCTCTCTCTTTGCTTAAAGATAAGAGTGGGATGTCGATCAAATTAAAGACCCCCCACATAGCAAAGAAACAAAACCAAAACGTCCCTTGTGTCTCTTCATAGTTAGAGATAAGATTAATGTAATAGAGTTGAGACCAAGGTGCAAAAAGTACTGATTTTTACCATATCGATAAGTAAATATTATTTTAATTATTAGATTAACTTTTTGATTATCTGATTTGTAACTTTAAATAATTCTGCAATGGACATTCAAAAGTCAAAAATTATATCGATCGAGACTACGTATCAACCAATAAGATAAAATACAGTTTCTATTATAAAATTTTCTAACAGCAAGGCCCTGCAAGGTTTTTTTTTCTTTGGCTAGTCGGCCATGCTAGTTTTTTGTGGTAGCAGTTTTCACACTCTAGTCGTACAGCTGAAATGAAGTGATCATCAAAATCCTGAGAAAACAACACTAGCAAGGGGGGCAGTGGGGGCTGCCAATAATGGCCCCAAAAAGGGCCAAATGCTGCCCACGCAATCAATACAAAGCAGGTTGGCGATGAGAAAACACCAAAAAGATTACTAACCAAACTGCCCAAAAGTGGGCCAGATCTACACCGTAAGGGACACTAATAGACCACGTGGGTCTAACCACGCCATAATACCACCATGACACGGAATAAAAATTAACACTAACATCTCACCTAAATGTAAACCATCCCATGTGGATCAAGCTAATTCCAAGTCATGAGGATTCTATTTTCTCTCACTAGTAATTCGTACTTTGCAACATGGATCACATATATTAAAAAATAATGATACTTTGGGAATCAGCCAATACAACAAGTACGATCACATCAAAATCTTGATGTCACAAAAATACTATTACAATCATAATCTTCATGTCAAACAGTTTGTGGTCCTCCAATAGTGGGCGCGGCGCCAAATACAATCCCCACCAAAAGGATTACTTATTAACATGCGAAAACGTAAAAAGACAAAACGCCTGCCATTGCGTTGTCTAATTGAAACAGAGCTTTCTGGAAAGTGGCACAAACACAATATCCATTCCTCGAAACGAAATTATTACAAGGTATAATTTTACATGGATTTTGGAACGCTTGTTTAACCATTTTTCACCCCTTTTTTTTTTATTTCTTTCTTTCTTTCTTTCTTTCTTTTTTGTTTCGTCAACGAACAAATTGAAAGAAAAAGCGAGAAAATAAAATCAAATAGCTATAAAAGGAAAATGAAATCATAATACGATAACTAAAAGTTTCCAAGGAAAATTGAGAATCTGGAGATATGCTTAGCCAGAAATTCTCATCAATCACTGAGTAGTGAATCTAGTGATGAAACATCGACCTATTAACTATACATAATCATATAGAATCTTAATCAAAAGGCAACTTAAGTACATAAATAGATACATACAGATGTTATATTATAATTAATCAAAATAAAATAATAATAAGATTTACAAAAACAGAAGGAGATATGTGATGAAGGTTGAGCTATCCTTTTCTTGTCTACCTGGAAGAGACAGGATTCAAGGCCCTGGTGAGGCCGTTAAGCGCACCGTATCCTTTGGAACTGAACCCCAAGCAGCCGAGCAGTCCTTGCCTGTACGGCAAAAACGTCTTCTTCTTCATCTCCTCCGCCTGAGCCCTGTTCGCCGTGTAGTGCAGCTCGTGCGGCGACGGCGGGACCCTCCGCTTCGCCACGCCGTTCGTCGGCCTTCCGGAAACACCGCCTTTCTTCGCAGAGCCTGATTGCTTGCACTGCTTCTTGTTCTTCTTTAGATTCGAATGCTTCTGATCCCGATTCTGAAGAGAAGAATGTTGATATTGAGAGAGATTATCTTTGTATTTTGACGGAGAGAACGAGATCGAGGACCAGAACTTCTCCTTGCCGTTTCCTCTCCCTTCGCTTTTGCTCCTGTACAACAGGTCCTTCAGGAATATCCATTTCTTCGAATTCCTTCCCGTTGACGACGACCTCGAAGACGAGGTTGAACAAGACGGAGTCGTTTCAGTCGAAATCGCCTCGCTTTGCAAATCCAGAATGTGCTTTTCCGAACCGTCTTTGGGTTTAGGACCGATGCAATCTTCTTCTTCTTCCTCCTCCTCAAGCCACTGAATCTCCGCCTTCCTCAGAGGCGAGAGAGATCTGGCTTTTCTGTGCAGAGATCGACTCCGTAGTTTCAGATCTCTGCCTCTATTCAGCGACGTGATGATTTCCGACTCGTCGTCCTCCTCAGCGTCTAGATCTATCAACGGAGACAAGATCTGAGGTCTCTGCAAGTGCGAGGAGAGCTTCATCGGCCTGATCTGACCGTTCAGGAACAGCTCGTCTGCGGAGCTCATCGATCCCGCGGCCGACGAACCGTTGGGCGAGAATCGAGACGAGAATTCGAACTCAGAAGACGAAATTGTTTCAGACGAGTACGAGTACGAAGCGGAGGAAGCCGGAGCCGAAGAGAGAACAAAGTGCATGGGACTCGCAGGCGCGCTGTAGAAGTATCCGGTGGATGAGCCGCCGCGGCCGGGGCTGGACGGCGCGCTGACGTAGGGCGTGGAGCACGTGGAATCGAAATCCTCACTGAAACGCTGCGGATCGTCGTCGGTCGAAATCGATCCTCCATTCGTAATGGCGAGAGGAGGCACGGGGTGGTGGTCTTGGTCTTCTTCTGGCTCCGGAAACCGAGCTCCGCCATTGTTAGGGTTCTGAAGTTTCACCATTATAACTCAGAGAGAGAGAGAGGAGAGAAAAAACTGAGACTCACTGACTGACTTGTGTGCCACGCAATTATTGTTCAGAAGAAGCTCAGTGAGCGAGGAGAATGGCATGTGATGTGAAAAAGTGAGGAGAGAGAAACAGAAAGAGAAAGAGGAGAGAGAGAGATAGAGAGAAGTACTTCTTTTAGGCGCTTAGACTCCGTTTGGTTGCTTTTAAATATTTATGGGAATGTAATAATGTAACGCATGTTTTGGTTTTTTATAACGTCAATGGGGTTGATATTTGAGAGCTTGTCCTGTTTTCCGTTATCGGGGTGAATTTACGGACGTGCCCCTGCTCAGTCTCGCGAACCACGCAAGATGAATTGACCATAACACCCTCATATAATGTGGTTGCTCCGCTTCTTCCGGGTGTGGCAGGCGACATTGGCAGAAATAATGGTCGACAGTATGTACGGTTTTGTTCCCACTTCACGCATATCTCTTTTCCCTTTTTTGGTAATGAGATTTTTTTTTTTTGGCAAATTACTAACAACTAATTTTTTTTTAACTATTTTTTAATATTAGTTTTCTATGATTTTTACATAAAAATTATAGATTTTCCATTTTGAATCTTTAATTTTTGGGAATATATTGGTTTTTTCGCTTATAGACATGAATAGTTTTTTTTTTTTTTTTTTTTTTATAGTGAAAACTGATGTCTTTATTAATCAATGTCAAAAGAAAGCATTCTAGATTATAGATGGAGGCTGGTAAATCCAAACATGTGAACATTTAGAATTAAAGCCAAAAAGAAGCTAAAAGGTGGGGATGGGCATTGCGCCGAACATGATTCACCACAGGCTGCCGCAAATGATCGAGCAAGGATGGAACATCATCCAAAATAGGGCCTTCTACCTTCTACTGACAGCTCCAAATCACCACGAATGGCAGAGGCAACATTGGTGGCATCGGTATCCACTACAAGGCCATCTATCTCCAGCTCCTTAGCAAGCTTCAACCCCTCATGAAGAACAATGCACTCAGCCAAAAAAGGAGAAAACCTTCCACCAATAGACTTAGCCAAAGCACCCCAAACAAGTCCACTATCATTATGAATGGCAGCTCCAACTCCAACACCAACATAACTTGACCCCGGTATTACCGCAGCATTCACATTCAACTTAAAGAATTAACCTAGTCCGAGGGAATTGCCATAACTCCGAACCAACACTTTGTTGAGGTTTGTTCAGGGGCCATATAATGCAGTGCTTTCTATTCCCCAAAGCTAGCAATTCCAAGGTCAAGAACACTCTTGAGGATCACTAGCCTCCCCACCATGAATAACCTTGTTTCTTTCACCCCAACATTTCCAAGCAAGCCAACAAAATAAATCAAAATCATCAACCGAGAGTTCCATAGCCAAAGTTCTGAGACAATCCTTAAGGGAAATTTCCACTCTATTAGCAATTGAATTCCATAACTGAGACACCCGCCAAACCTCCTTTGAAACAGGGCATTCCAAAATTACATGAGAAATGGTTATTACGGTGGAAATTGGATCTAAAATCTTCACTTTAAAAACTATTTTAAGCCCAAAAAAAAAAAAAAAACTTTGAAAACTATTGTATTTGAGGCAAAATCTTGTGTAATCGGGGGTGGGGGGGGGGGGGGTGGGGGTGGGGGGTTTGGGGACAGAAACGACATTAACGAAGAAAAGTAAATGGTAAAGAGGGTTATTTACGGGTCTTGAATGTGACATCAACAGCATCCAAAGCTAATAAACCTTTCAGTGAAGTCATGGCGGCACGTGCGTCCTATCTAGGGGTGGCAATTCGTGTTACATATCGAGTTCGTGTCTTATTAGAGCCGTGTTAATTTTTTATTTCCTTACCCGAATACGACCCGTGACATGAAAATGGCTTCAAACCTTGACACGAACATGTCATGGGTTGACACGACACGAACCGAACTTGACCCGCAATACGAAATTGACACAAAAAAAAGGGTCATGTCCGGGTTCTACAGGTCCAACCTGAACACGATCCGTTTTTCCCATGTCAATTTCGGGTGACCCGAATTTGATTCGATCCTTATTTTTCCCAACCCAAACCCGCGAAATTCGTGTTTTTTTGAATCGTATCGTAGTGTCGCAACCTATATTGCCACCCCTCCTATTGATCTTTATCTCATTGTTTCACCCTTTTTTTTTTTTTAATTTCTCATCATTTCACTTTTACACTCTTTATTTATTTACATTATATAGATTCTGAAAGTGAACTTTTCTTCTTTTTTTCACTAGAATCTTTATGTGAACTTAAATTACTTGTTGAATATAATAATCATTTGTACTTGTATGATTTGCGCAAGTTGTAATGTCAATTGGCAGCACGTTGCCCTTCTCGCCTATCCCTTAAGTCGGTGATGTCGATACTCGAAGAAATGAAACACAATTCCCCTTTATTTTTCTTTTTGCTTTTGACGGACCGGCAAATAGACTAAGTATGCATTTGGCATAATAGTTTGGATGATAAATTATAATTTAATTTTTATCATTTTTTTAAGTCAATATCAATTTTAATATTTAAAATTAATTTTACAGCTTTGTAATTTAAATTTTAAAAATTCATAACTCTGTATATACAAATTTAAGTGAGATTATTATTTTTTAATTGTATTGAATTTCGAAACGAATGAAACAAACTCATATTGATTTTTTTCTGAACATACTTTAAGTTTTTATATTTTTTAATTTTTAGCAATTCAAATGCCATATAAAATGTACAATTCAATTCATTTCAATTATCTTAAAAATGATATTGTCAATAAAATATGTATGATAAATAGTTTAACTATGAAATATATTTATAAAGGAAAGTCTGCGGTAGAGTCTCGTTTATATACCCTATCGGTAGAGCTCATTTTATAACCATTCGATGAATTTTAAATGTTAAGATATGGCTTGTGTATAAGACTTGTGATGCACCTTACCTTATAATATTATATACTAAAAAATAATTAAAAAAAGAAATAAAAAAAATACTGTTTTCTTCTTTCGGCGAGCCCCCCTACCCCGAGACCCAGGCCTTACTGCATCTAGCCTCGAGACCTAGGCGCCTTTTGTTGGACAACGAGCCCTCCGGTGACCTAGGGCCTTCTCCACCAGACGACGACCCCCTGTATGACCAGGCGCCTACTACCCAAGCCCCCCCTCCCCCTTCCGCTTGAGATCGAGGCCCCTTCTCCCAGGATTACGAGCCCCCTACACCAAATATGGCCCCTATCTCTTCGACGATGACCCCTTGTCAGATCTAGCCTCTCCCACTTGGTGACAATCTCCCCATAATCCCCCCCCCCCCCGTTGACCCAGGCACCAGATATGGCCCGCCCCCCACCCTATCGGATCCCGATCTTGATTTGGCTCACCCCCGCGACCTCCGACAATACCCCTCTCCCTCAATCTTGGCTTGCCCCGCCCCTAGGACCTTCGATGATGCCCCCTTCTTGGAGACCTCCGCTGATGCCGCTCCCAGCCAGGCGGACCACAAGCGAGGAGCCAAACACGTTGAAGGTTGTTTTTTTTTTTAATTATATTTTTAATTTCTTGATATGTAATATAATGAGGTAAGGTGCATTCTAATTATCATACACTAGCAATATCTCAACCGTTTGATTATATCTAAAAGGTTTAAAAATGAGTTCTATCGATAGGGTATATAAAAAAGGTTGTACCACAAACTTGCCTAATACTAAAATCCTCTTAAAATTTTTTAAGAATAAACAATTTAATATAGATATGTTATTTAAATATTTAAAATTATGTTATTTACTTAAAATTTTAACATATTTATTTACTTAAAAAATAAATATGATATTTATCTAAAAGTAAATAACATATTTTAAAATAGAGAAAGACTGTGGTAGAGCATCTCCCAGAGTAACTACTGGTAGAGTTTTTTTTTTGAATCGTTGAGATTTAATCGAACGGTTAAAATATTATTAGTGTACCATACTTATGATATACTTTACCTAATATTATCATTCCCACCTCAAGTCTTCTTCGTCATCGGCGACCTTCCTGCCGTAGGCGACAGCGACCAACCCCCCAACCCCATGCCCCAGCCCCGGTCGCCCCTACCCAGCCTTGGCCCCCACGCCCCAGCACCCCCCAGTAGGCCCCCCAGCCCCTAGCCCGCCCGGCGTCCCCCCACCCCAGGTCCTCAACCCCCGACACCTCCACCTCAGGCCCCCCTCCTTTGACCTCCCACCCCGGGTGCCTCCCCGATGAGGACCCCCCACCCCCTTTCTCTTTTTTCTCATTAAATTTCAACAGTTCAACAAAAAAAAAAACTCTACCACATCCTCTCCCTCTTAAAATATGCTAGGTACTTAAAATTTAAAAAATGGCATATTCACTGTAATTTCCCCCTTATTGTGTTTGTATTCGGGCTGGACCATCAAAAGGGCAAAGGGAAACGGGTTAGGGGCTAAGGCAGGGCAGTTTCTGGCTCACAGCCCAGAACTGCCTAATATTATCATTCCCACCTCAAGTCTTCTTCGTCATCGGTGACCTTCCTGCCGTAGGCGACAGCGACAACCCCCCAACCCATGCCCCAGCCCCGGTCGCCCCTACCCAGCCTTGGCCCCTCACGCCCCGGCACCCCCCCAGTAGGCCCCCAGCCCTAGCCCGCCCGGCGTCCCCCCACCCCAGGTCCCTCATCCCCCGACACCTCCACCTCAGGCCCCCCTCCTTTGACCTCCCACCCCGGGTGCCTCCCCGATGAGGACCCCCCACCCCTTTCTCTTTTTTCTCATTAAATTTCAACAGTTCAAAAAAAAAAAAACTCTACCACATCCTCTCCCTCTTAAAATATGCTAGGTACTTAAAATTTTAAAAATGGCATATTCACTGTAATTTCCCCCTTATTGTGTTTTGTATTCGGGCTGGACCATCAAAAGGGCAAAGGGAAACGGGTCAGGGGCTAAGGCAGGGCAGTTCTGGGCTCACAGCCCATCCATGGGCTGACAAGTTGGATTTCATTTAGCCCAACAGTAATTTAAGAACCTAATCTGTTAGCTATTTTTGGCTTATCAGATACATTTTCTCCATTTCTTGGGCAACTTATCTAGTTTTTTTTTTTTGTTTTGTTTTGTTTTTTTGTTTTTTTGTTTTTTTTTTTGTTTTTAATTTCCCCCTGTCCATATGTGCTCTAATGCTGATAACTCTAAACATCAAGAAATTTTGGCCAATTTCTATCTATTTGAATCATTGAAATTCTGATTTGTGATTCAAATTATGTTTCGAGTCTGTTGTTTACATGTATTTGCAATGTAAAGGTAATAGTTATGTTTCTATTTATGTTTAAACAAAACAATCAGCAAATTTGTTTCTAGTTTATAAATTATTGAGGGTGTTTGGTGAATGAGTTCAGTTTGAGTTGAGTTGAGATTTTTAAGTTTGCATAGTAATTTTTGTTGACTTTTTTAGAAAAGACAAATTTTTTATTTCAAAAAGACAAAAAACATGATGAAAAAAGTATAATTTAATTTAAAATGAGTTAACTAACCAAACAAACCCATTGTTATTAAACTAAAAGGTGCCTTCCTAGAACCTAAAACAGAGGTTGATAAATACCATGTCCAATTTGTGAAGAATAAAGAAAGTTATTGAAAAAATTTATCAAAGAAAAGAAAGAAAGAAAGAAAATTATTGTAAACTCTAACCAAATCTAATTCTGAATCAAATGATTCATATGTAGTAAATATAATTAGCGTGTCAACTTAACAACATCAAATTAGCACCCTAATTTTGTCACGGAAAACACAAAATTTAAGAAGTAAATGAATCACTAAGAACCTAAATTAATTGTTAATATTTCCTGTCTTCTTCATCTATGTAACTTGAGGAACACAACCTGGCATTGTAGCGTTGCAGATCTCTTGAAAGCCAGTGCCACTTTTATTCGATGCGGTATTTTTCCGTCTCCGTTTCCTCCTTCTTGAACGCTTGGTTTTAGTACTACTTTGCCCGGTTTTCTCACTTTTCACGTCTGTTTCGTCAACTAAACGCACCTCTTTACCTTGTTCCTTAAGATCATGAAGTTTTCTGTCTATCTCTTCATTAACTGGAGGCGAAAAGACCGAATTTCGCCTGTTAATGAGCTCTGTTCTTTTCCTATGAGAACCCGCATTTCGCTGGTTTTTGTGAGACTCTCTGGTTTTGTTCTCAAACTCCTTGGATCCAAGGTGGGGTTTCTGTTGACACAAATTTGGATTCTTGTCTCTTCTGGGGTCTGACTTCTTGTGTTTATGAAACACATTCTCCTTTTCAGAGTCAAAGCAATTCTTGCGAGGAGTGCACGGTTTCTCGACCCAATTTGCGACGGCATTTTTGGAAATGTACGAGTATCTCACCGGAGGTACAAATGTTAAAGGAATCTGATTCCAGTTAGAAACAACAACCGGCGGTTTTTCATTGTATCTGCAGCAGTTGATGGAAGCAAAATAGAGTTTTCCGATGTGATGTTAATGTTCCGGAAAGCGAAAAACATATAAGCCGTAATGATATTTTGTGACGAAATTGAGAAAGAGTGAAAAGATTAAAAAAAAAAAAAAGAAAGTACCTGTTTTTGAGTTGTTGGTCTTGATCGAGAATTCTCCAATCAATTCCTCTCTCCTGAAGAACAATTTCTCTGGGCCTTGCGGATCCGAAAGGATTTGACTTTTGTCGAGATTGAGATTGAGATTGAGATTGAGAAACTTCTTCCCGCTCTTCTCTCTCTACCTCATCAGCCCATGAAAGTTTGAACGCACTTCTGCTTTCGCTTCCCTGTCCAACCATCTCTCTCACTGATTCTCCTCCTCTTCAACGGCTTTCTCCCTCTCCTCTCCCTCTCCCTCTATCTATCTCTCTCTCTCTTCCGGTTTAAATTTCAAAAGTTATTCTCAGTTAACGGTCAGTTATCGCACATGCATTTAACTGTTTGCTTGTGGGCCTGTTGGGCTTGTAGGCCCATTCACGCATACTCAAAGCCTAGTTAAATTTCTCTTTTGTCCATCGGGGGAGGGAATGCAACTACGACATGTCGTTTTTCATGTTGCAGAACATTTTTTTAGGAAATGAACTCTAATGTAATAGTATAGAATAACTGATAGTGTAGAGATTCCTCTAATCCTATCCCATAGTGGTGCTTTGGATAATTCCTTCTTAATTCAGCAACAAGCTTTCTAATTCAGTAAAATAATAATAACAATAATAATAATAAGTAACAAGGCTTTGCAAAATGCTTTTTACCATCAGGAAAAAAAAAAAAAAAAAATCTTTTTTACTAAGAGCAAGAAATATGAGGTCAGAAAGCGAGGGAATATACGAACATTTTAATATTCTATCAAGTCAAAATTAAATATATTCCCTTATCTTCACACAGGTATTATCTATTCCCTAAATCGCAAACAAACATTTTACTACGAATATGGACCAATTTTCCCTTGCCCAGAAAGAAAAAACTAAAACTAAATAAAATAATATAAAACTGAAAAATCAAAACTTCATTCTATATGTGATTTGTTAGCTGGTAATTAAGCAAAGTCATTTACATTAATTATTTACTGATCAAGAGAGAGTTTTATACACTAATACAGGCTAAATATTATGTATGATTATTGGTTGGTGAAATACGCTACATAGCCTTTATCTGCATATATATAAGGGGGAAGTGCCGATTGTGCTAAGTTGGCCTTCTCTTTCTTTATAAGTAATAAACCTTTATTAGCATATTGATCATACTGAAAATCCATGTAATTAAATCTGATTTATAAATTGCTCGTCATAGGGTTAACTGAAAAACAAAACAAGTAGAACATAATAATAATAATAATAATAAAAAGGAAACTAAAATAAATTTAGAGCAAACTAATAATAAAAGTACCCTCCAATGATCAAATTATAGATTGCTTCAAGCGCTTATCAATTTGAATCCAACAAATATTGGGCTTGCAAAATTGAACGCGGGTTCTCAATTATTTGAGTAATTTGTCGGCTTGTTCCTTAAGAATCATATATATATATATATATATATCTTTAAATTATTGTCCAAATTATAATAATTTCAGTTTTTTTTTTTTAAACAATAGAAAAGGTAAATATATATATATGCCTAATTGAGACATTGTCTTCTCAATTTTCTCGAATTATTATTTTCTCTATCTCACTAATTTACCCATGGTCGTGCTGCAATGTTAAAAACTTTATCGAACTATAAACATTTTTTTCGTTTTTGGATATCCCTCAGACGGATATACTTGCGCCTTTTGTTTTGCGATAATAATGCAACATAAAATAACTAAAGTAAAGTGGTTGTCATATACGTAAAATATGAAGGAGCAAGCTTTTCTTTCTTTCTTTTTTTTTTTTTTTTTTTATTGGATATAAAAGAAGACTTTATTCAATAATACATATTTATGTGTGTGTGTGAGTGTGTGTGTGTGTGTGAGCGCTCTTCCATTTTATGAAGTGATGCATGCTGTGCTTCACAATACAAGAGAGAAACCCTTAACATTCTTCAAAATAAAAGATCAGAAAAGTACATGTAGTGCATGTACATGCATACATATCGACATGCAAATGCAATTTATTTATAATTATATGTAATTATTTGTCATAATTTTTATTTGACACGGTTGTCCTCCTTTCATTTAGAGATCTTCATGGCGATGCAAGGCTATTCAATAATCTGCGCCTACAGCTGCCCTTGTTTCAGTATCATTGACTGCAGGCAATCTTATTGTTACTTCAACTCCAGCAACAGAAAAATTGGCTGCTGAATTAGCAAGTGAACCAAGTAAATCTCTAATGCTTTGAGAACTGTCAGGAGTAACCTGCAAAAGCTTCCGAGCATTAGTAGTGCGAGCTTCGGAAGCAATGAAAACGAGCAACACAAGAAGACGAAGAAGAAAATTAAAAAAATTATTTTGCCGATCCTTGTGTCTGTGACCAAATTATGACGATGCATGGAAGAATATATGTGTTTGTTGGTGCTATTGGGAAGGTCGAAATGCGGTTTAAATAGAGAAGCAAAGCGTTGAAAAATATTGAAAAAATAAAGAAATGTGGATGGTAAAGTTGAGGTACCGTTGTTTCTGTGAGGATTTTTTTTTCTTTAAAATTTTGTTTTGATAAGCAAAAGAATATTTAGGAAAACAACATAAACCAACACTGTACCTAAATTCACTAAAAAGAAAGAAGGAAAAAAAAAAATTAAATTCAACAAATCTGTGCAAACCCTTAATTTTGCGGAAAGTGCCGTATAACCATGTTCATTTTAAGTTGAGCTCAATTTTTGTCTAAGAAAAATTTGAAGAATATACTTTAATCTACGAAATTTTGACACACCACAAATGGGATTAGATTCCTCTAATCCTAGCCCATGGTAGTGCTGTTGGATAATTCCTTGTTAACTCAGCACCAAGCTTTGTAAGTAATCCAATTTAAAAAATAAAAATAAAAATAAAACACAAAAAGTAACAGGGCTTCGCAAATTAATT